>JAOUQZ010044176.1:0-11908 GCA_028564935.1 Neosilurus hyrtlii | reverse complement strand
TGCAAATTAGGCATTTTATTAAGCCTGCCTGTTAGGAACTTCCTGTACACAGTTTTTGACAATTCTAATTTTTTTCTAATGGGTAGAGGATCACCCAAACAAAATTGAAAATATTAAATTGGATAAAAATTAAATATATCATATCTCTATCAGAGCACATTCAATTTAAATGAAATTCTCTCTGTATAATCCAGATTAGAAGCTTTGATGTATATAAATGAATGTATATAAATGAATATAAAATTTTATTAATCCAGGATGAAACTTTCTGTATATATGTAAGATCTCTAAAGATATAAGAAAGTAAAGTTTTATCCAGAACAAAAATGTTTTTGCATCAAATGGATTAAAAAAAATAAATAAAATTAAAAAAAAAAAAGGTTACCTGTATGTAAGACGATGCTGATTCTTCTTTGCTGCCACTAGAATGGGGTTTTCAGGGTCAATGCAGAAGGGAGCAATATGCCACAGTTAAAACAGTACCAGGGTTTGCATGTCTGTTTCTTTGTAGTCTGTCTTTGGATGCCTGTATCTGCATCATCTGGCTTTGACCCACTGCTCTGAGGCTTCCCTGCAGATCCCTTGCTGCTAACCACCTTTGTCTTTTTCTGTGACATTAATGTAGTTAGTTGGCTTTGCAGACTAGACAACTGCTTTCTCAGATCCTCAATAGCTGTACTGCAGATACTGCTCTCATGTTTCTCATCTGGTTCATGGACATAGGCATCATGGAACTGCACATATTCACATATAATTTACCCCTTTTTGTGGCTCTGTTTAATGCTAACTGGAGGCGATGAAGGTAAGTGGATGATTTGTCACCTGGATCTTGGAGGGTGTTCAGTAACTGAGTGAAAAGCTGCTCCCCATCTTCCCCAGTTCCAAAAGCAAAGTCTAGGAGCTGCAGGTAGGCTACTGGTGGTTACTCTGGCCGCAAGCCTTCATGCTAGGATAATTTTGGAGCAGTTCAATGTATGTGCACAATGTGTCACAAGTGGTCTCATTATGAGGTCTGGGAGTCTCACCTGGGGTTGCTTGTGTGGTTCGACGTCCTGCATTCATACAATATGGTCGACCATGACCTTCTGGATGTCAGGTGGTTTCATGTCACTTACTGAAAGGGAAGTTAGTGAGGACAACATGGTCAGTGGCACCAATGTTGCTTGGTGGAAAATCTGAGAATAAAGTGTAAGGCTGTTTCTCTTTTCGAGCGGGTGGGGATAAGACAGTGGTCTCTACTGATTCTTCAGTTGTGGGTTGCATGGCTTCAACATCTCCCCCAATCTGAGACATGATCTCTTTCAACACCTTACCATAGCCTTTGCCACTCAGCTGAGCTAGTTCCTTAAGCTCTTATATATATATATATATATATATATACATTTACTTATTTGCCGAACCACTAACTTCTATTAGGGTCACAGGGTCACACATCTCAACTGACTTTGGACAAAGGTGAGGTACATGATGAACTGCTCAACAGTCCATCACAGTGCCAACACACACACACACACAACCATTCACACACACCTTGGGATAATTTGAAACAGTCAGTCAGCCTAATGTACATGTCTTTGCACTGTGGGAGGAAACCGGAGTACCTGTTGTTTTTTTTTTAACCTTTATTTAACCAGGTAAGTCCCACGGACATTGTAAGATCTCATTTTTAAGGGAGCCCTGGCCAAAATGGCAGCAGCACTAAGTTCTAACTAAATATACATAAAACATTAAAAAAATAATAGCAAAACATATGAATAAATGAATATATAAATACAAGGAGAACATGTAAACTCCACACTGAAACGTCCTCGCTCAGCCCAGGAGTCAAACGCAGGAGCTTCTGACCACTATGCAAGCATGCTGCCTACCAGATATATTGTTAGCTGTTGAAGTCAAATAGTTTGATTTTGATGTCATCTGACCATAACATCATTTGCCATCTTCAGGGTATGCTTCACAACACAATGTAAATAGGCTTTTTTAGGGATGGGGTGGGGTGAGGGGGTAATTTACTGTATTTCACAAGCAAGGTTTAAGACATGTTAAGACAAATACAAACCGATGAATCAGAACTTGAGTTTGAGTTAAAAACAGTTAAGTACAATTGTTTTATTTATGAGAAAAACAACTTTTCCCCATAACTTTATGGGGGCCATAGCCTGTATTTATTTATCTTGAAGCTACGAGGGAAAAAAAGCTTGTTCTGTCAAACTCTTTAAATATAGATCACTGGTGACATCTGGTGGCTTGATGGATGACTTTCTCTATGGGATGTGACACAAGAACTTCAGTATATTCTAAATTTTTAAAACTTCATGCATACACACACACACACACACACACACACACACACACACACACACACACACACATCTCATTGCCCACTAGTGATTTTCCAATTCAAAGGAATTCTAGGTAATCAAAAGCCACAATGATGCCCTGACAATGTAATCAGCACTGTCTCTGATCAGTACCTCAAGATACCGCATGATTACAGTGACAGAATTGACATGTTTAACTACACGCATTAAGCAGGTATTAAGCAGGGCCAATTCACTAAACCATTGAAACTCACACCTAGGAGCAATTTGGAACAGCCATTTAACCTAATGCACATGTCTCTGAAGTGTGTGAGGAAACCAGATGCTGTTAGTTTTTGTCATTTCGGCTGGGTAGCTATCTCCAAACTTTCTGCTCCTAAACAAGGTGTCTTCATCCTCCAGTAATGTCTGTGATGGTTTTAGTAGCTCTGGGCTCATCTCCCTTCCCATAATAGAACTAGAACTTTCCAACAAGCAGTAATTTAAAATCTCTTTATCATTCATTCATTTATCTTCTGAACCGCTTACTCCTACTTAGGGTCGCGGGGAGGCTGGTGCCCATCTCAGCCGACTCTGGGCGAGGGCAGGGTACACCCTGGACAGAATGAGATGGTAAGGTGCTGGTATCATTTTGACCTGGCAGCATATAATTTGGAAATGAAAAGATGATTTCAGAAACAGCAAAAGGAAAGAACATGTCCTGAGAGACACGTTCGATGACGAGGAGTTAAATTCAGTTAGACAGCTGGACTCCAGGCCTGCTGTTCCATCACCAACCAGCAGAGTGTGGCACACCACCCACACCCTTTCCCCTGGTGAAGGGGGGGGGGGGGGGGCGCCCTTGCTGGCAAATAACTATTAGGCACAAAGCTTATTTAAGATGTCAGCACATTTTAGAAGGTGCTGAGTCTTTGTATGTGTGAAGCCACACATCTCACAGTAACATGGTATTTCTTTCCCTGGGTTTTATGTGACCAGGTGCTGCGTTTATCCATTTTTAATGTTAAAAGAAAGAGGAAAAAGAAAAGAAGAAAACAGATTAAAAGGATAAAAGTTTTCTGTTGAGAGAGCGGGTACTCCCGCTGTTACCTGTTTTTTTTGGCAAGGCCGGCTCTTTCTCTTGGCATCCTTGTTGTTGTTTTTTCCCTCCTGTCTGTGTTCTAGTCCCCATTTATGGCTTAGCATTTGGGCCCAAAATAAATAAGGCTCCTCGTGAGCTGGCAACCTCCTTGGAGGAATTAATTGTTTTGACCCCTAAATTGGACAACCAGCTCCAGGAGCGCCAGAGAACCAGGGAGCAGGAGCGTGTACACAGGGTGGGCATGCCTGACTCCGGCCTGCTCCGTGTGAACACCGGACCCCTGATAGATGTGGTGCAGCCGATGCAACTTGGGCATGCCCGGCTCTCCAAGGCAGGAGTGTGAGGCACACATATGGGTGGGCCGGTGTCTGTATTGCGGCCACATGGGCACCATTGGTCCATTTGTCCCAAGTTGCCAGGAAAAGCCCTTCCCACACTCCTCAAACTCCTCACCACATTTCTCATATGGGGTCACAAACGGGAGGAACATCTCCAGGCTTTTGTGGACTCAGGCAACTTTATTGATGCCACTATAGCCTGTAAATTAAAGCTGCCAGTGACTCCCTGGACCACCCTCTTCCAATTTTAGCCATAGATGGCCGTTCCCTGGTCCATGGAGGTATTATACAGCAGGCAGTCCCCCTGGAGCTCCATATAGGCCTACGCATTGAGAGTATCATCCTGTATATGCTCCAGGCTCCAGGTCTGCTGCTAATACTGGGCTTCCCCTGGCTGCAATGCCACAACCCTCATGGACTGGCTCAGTCAATCTGTTGTGGCGTGGGGCCCCAGTGCCAACAGCTCTGCCTAGGGGTCCCTGAGACCCCAACCAAAGACTCCTTTCTTACCACCCACTTGCCAGACCTCTCCAAGGTCCCATTCATGTACTAGTAAGCAGAAGTCCCAGCTCCTGCCAGTGCATAGCCATTTGACTGCGCCATAAACATCCTGTCTGGTTTCAGCCCACCCTGGGGTTGGCTGTTTTCCCTATGAGGTCCTGAGCACCAGACAATAGATGAGTACATCTGGGAGGCACTGGTGCTGGGCTTCATATGGCCATCTATCTCCCCAGCTGGGTTCTTTTTCATGGGGAAGAAGGACGGGGGTCTCCGACCCTGTATTGACTACCGGGGTCTGAATAAGGTCACCATTAAGGACCATTACCCTCTGCCCCTCATGGCCTCAGCCATCGAGGCATTGCAGCAAACTGGACCTGCGCAGTGCCTACAACCTTATCAGGGTTCATGAAGGTGATAAATGGAAGACAGCATTCATTACCCCATCAGGACATTATGAGTATTATAAGCCTGATGAATGCCCCCACTGTCTTTCAACGGTTCATCAGTGAGGTCCTGAGGGAAACCCTGGGCCGCTACGTGTTTGTCTAACCTGGTGACATTGTTATCTATATTAAGACTGCAGACAAACACAGCCCATGTTAGATGGATTCTTCAGCTGCTCCTGGAGAACCACCTGTGTATTTAGCTGGATAAATTTGTCTTCAATGCTCAGTTGGTCACCTTCCTTGGATTTGTGGTGTCCAAGGGACAGCTGAGTATGGACCCAGGAAAAATCAGAGTGGTAACAGCCTGGCCATGCCCCACATTGCTTCGGCTCATTCAGAGCTTTATGGGTTTTGTAAATTTCTTCTGCCAATTTGTGAGGAACTTTAGTGCCATCGCAGTGCCACTTACTGCCCTGACAAAGAAGACCTCAGGGCAGTTCCAATGGACATCTCAAGCCTAGGGGGTTTCAATAAGCTAAAGGACTGGTTAGCCACTGCCCCAGTGCTCAGCTTCCCAATCCTTAACTTCTCTTCATAGTGGAGGTAGATGACTCAGATGTGGGGGTAGGGGCAGTGCTGTCTCAATGCTCTGGACAGGACAACAAGCTCCATTCTACTTACACTGCCTCACTCCTACAGAGCATACCTATGATGTTGGGGACCAGGAGCTCCTAGCCACAATGGTATCCATAGAGGAGTGAAAGAGGATCCTAGCCCCGCTTCACTGGGACATAGCTAAGATGGTTGAGCGCGCCCAACAGAATAAGCCTGACCCAGGTGGAGTCACCCCGGGCCGGCTCTATGTACAGACAACTGTATGACCAAAATACTCCAGTGGGGGCATACATCCCCCTTTTCACCCTTTTCAGCTCACCCAGGTGTGAGCCGTACTCTGGAGCTTCTGTGGCGGTGGTTCTGGTGGCCCCGCACTGGCTAGGATATATGCTATTTTGTGGCCCCCTGTAGGTTTTGGGCTAAATCTGAAGGTCTGTTCCACCCTCTACCCATGCCATGGCGTCCCTGGTCCCACCTGGCATTGGACTTTATCACAGGTCACCAGTTAACACATAACACAGTTATCTTAGTTGTGGTTGACTAATTCTCCAAAGCCTGCAAATTCATTGACTTGCCCAAACTGTCTTCAGCCAAGGAGACAGCTGACCAACTCCTCTGCCAAGTGGCCCAAGTCCATGGTATGCCAGTTGACATGGTCTCAGACCGGGGTCCACAATTCTTTAGTCACTTCTGGAGAGCCTTTTGCCGTTTGCTGGGGGCCTCGACAAGCATCTCTCCTGGCTACCACCCCTGTCAAATGGTCAGATGGAATGTCTCAATCAGGACCTTGAGAGAACTCGGATTACCTCTTCTGGGCGGAGTATGCCCATAACACCCTCTGGCATACCTCACTAGGGATGTCCCCGTTTGAGTGCCAGTTTGGGTATGCCCCACCCCTGTTCCCTAAAAAGAGGCAAAGTTTGGGGTCCCAGCAGCAGCACAATATGTTCAGCGCTGCCGCCAGGCTTGGGAAAAGGCGCGTTCAGCTCTCCAGAAAGGTGTTTCCTGCCAAAAGGCAGTGGCTGACTGTACATTCCATATGTCCCACTTGAAGCCAGTTCTAACTAGCACCCTTGCCCCTAAGATACACGGTTCCCCACTGGCTACACCATCCAGTGCAATCTGGAGTTATGGCAGGTTAGGGGTAGCCTTCAGTGCTTAGTGGACTGGGAGGGCTATGGCCCAGAGAAGCACTTGTGGGTTCCAGCACGGCACATTTTGGACCCCGACCTCATCTGGGCCTTCAAGTGGGACCGCGCGCACGGTTGGGAATGTCTGAGGCCGTTCCTAGGAGGGGGGTCCGGTGAGGCCAGCTGTTCCATCATCAACCAGCAGAGAGCAGCACACCACCAACACCCTTTCCCTCCGGTGGGGAAGGGAGGGAAGGAGTCGCACTTGCTGGCAATTAACCATTAGGCACAAAGCCTATTTAGGAAGCCAGTACTGTTTAGAAGGTGCTGAGTTTATGTATAACACAGTATTTCTTTCCCTGGGTTTTATGTGACCAGGTGCTGCATTAAGTTTTTTTAATGTTAAAAGATAGAAGAAAAAGAATCTAAAAGATTAAAAGGATAAAAGGATTCTGTTGAAAGAATGGGTACTCCCGCTGTTAACTGCTATTTTTGGCATGGCCGGTTCTCTCTCCCGGCATCCTTGTTTCCATTTCCCCCCCTGTCTGCATTCTAGTCCCCATTTCTGGCTCAGCATTTGGGCCCAAAATAAATAAGACAAGTGCTGACGATGCTTCCGCCATCGACATTTTACATAAATTTAATCAGTTCTTTAGAGCTAATGTTTGTCTTTTTTTTTTGAAATATAAATTACTCAGTAGATTAAAACCTCTTTAATCAGTTCTTTAATAAGATACTTTTATTCATGTCTGCTAATCTTGCTAATCGACTTCCTTCATCCCACTGCAGTACAGAAACCTAACACACCATCACGCACTAATATGAGTTAATAAGGTCTTATACTAAGGTCTTATCTTATAGTGTCAGTCAAGATGGTGAAACATGACCAGGATGCTGCAGTGACTTCCCCACAACACAATGGTAATACATTCAGAAACTTTTTCAGATCTGTCTCAAACCTTCTCTCGTATTCAGTCACTTCTTTATTATTATAGAATATACAGCTAACTCATGGTGACACATTGGGGTAGTATAGTGGTGAGCACATCTGCCTTGCAGTAAGAAGGTCCTGGGTTTGTTTCTGTGTTGAGTTCCCATAACCCCCCCCCCCCCACCCCCCCCCCCCCCCCCCCCTAATTATGTGGGTTTCTTCCGGGTACCTTCTTTCGTTTCATAGTCTAAAGACATGAACATTAGGCCTAAATGAATGTTCTAAATTGTCCCTAGGTCCCAGTGAGAGTATAAATGGTCCCTGTAAAGGACTGGTGAGCTGTTCAGGATGTACCCCATCTTCGTCTAATGTCAGCTAAGATTAATAGGATAAAGCAGATTAACAAATGAATAAATGAATGAATAAACTCATTTTATTCATTCATTCATTCATTCATTTATTTATTTATATATTTATTCATTCTTTCATTCTTTCATTCATTGGGCAGTGGTGGATTAGTGGTTAAGGCAATGGGTTACTGATCCAAAGGGCAGCGGTTCAATCACCACTATCACCACTGTTGGGCCCTTGAGCAAGGCCCTTAACCCTCAATTGCTCAGTTGTTTAAAAATGATCATTGTTAGTCGCTCTGGATAAGCCTCTGCCAAATGCTGGAAATGTAAATGTAAATAAACTAATTAATCTATTTATCCAACCAGCCACTTGAACACAATAGTTACTGCCGTATATCCAAGTCATGATCCTGTAAAATCATCAGAATTGTTTTTTTAATAATAACAGGAGAATGATGGATTACAGCAGTGCATTACAGCCAAGAAGGTTTTATTTTTGTTGTTGTTTTTGTTATTTTTTTAAGGCTGCTAAATATCCAACTCCAGCACTACAGCTCAGATTTCATCTGTAACCTCATCATGTATAATAGTGTGTAAAGAAAATAATTAGCTCTTACAATTTCTTCTAACACCCAAACAGGACAAAAGTAGCTTCCTTCTTTCATTACTAGGTAATCGTTAACCCCTACCGTGGACTTATCCTGGAAAAACTGCACCTGCTTCTCCGCCTGATCAGGGTCACACATTCACAGAAAAAGAGGTTTTTTTTTACAGCAGCTGTTTTGAGGTTTGGAAGAGGTTTATCATTTAGTTTTCACAGATAAAAGAGTATAAAACAGGCATTTTTCTTATAAACCGTAATCATGCCACTTTTTTAGCCTTATAAAAAAGGTAAGAGTAAAAACAGGATTACAGGACTGTGTGATTGAGTATAGACTTAACTCATAGTTATGATTTTGACATTTTTAAACAAATGATTTTTAAGCAACCTTTTACAACTTTTCTGAGCAGACGGATTGATGGGAATTGACGTTACTGATTCATTGATTTGTTTTTTTTTTCCTAATTAGATAAGCAACACAACTTTTTCAAGAAGGCAACACTGAATCAGGGAACTATTTTTATCAACTAACCAGTATTTCAAACAAATAACTTTATTTAAAGTTTAAAAAACAGATTCAGGAGATGTTAAGTGCAATGAAATGCCTAACTACAGAACACTTGTAGTGTAAGGTACCTCCAGCATGCAACATGGATAATGTAGCCAATGGGCCTTATGTGGGTACTGGGTTCAGTTACCAATGTACTCGAAATTAGCAAAAAAACCCTCTCATTTGAAATAGTGGTCCCACCAAGTTTGGACAAAATCTGTGCATGGATCTGGTCAAGAATTAGTTTAAAAATAAACAAACAAATTGTGATGATTGTGTGGCGGCTGGCGGATCACAGTAAGTGAATTTCACCCAAGGAATAATCTACCTTAATCCTGTAATTTATAAGAGCACACAGGTTCGACTCCACTCAGGCAGGAGACATGGTTCCAAAAATTAAAATAAGTTTTATTTACACAATTAACTAAAACAGGTACAATTAAAAGAAGAAAAAAAACACAATCATCCAAGGGAAGGGACAGTAATCAATGCTGGGGGCCTGTCGTGGGACAAGAGCTGTGACAGGGATAAGGAGGCCCACCCAATTAAACACAACCTTCAGTAAATAAACCCACGTCCCCAAAAAGGCACTACACACACACAAAAAAAAAAAAAGAAAGAAAAAGGGGGACCCCGGCACCCAGGTCACCAGCCCTGCCACCACCGGCCCTCAGCAACTAAAAAAGGGAAAATAAAATACAAACAAATTAATGGATCACACGAATTAAACAAGGCCCAATAAACAAATAATACAAAACAAAAACAAAATAAACACAGTGTAATCCCGCACACTAAAACACACAAAGTTATTCCAACTGGCATCTGGCAAGGTGGCGTTACAGCCGTGGAAACTTGCGTATGACAAAGCAGCGTCACCGCTGTGAAAACTTGCATATAACAAAGCAGCGTTACAGCCGTGGACAAAGCGGCATTACATCATAACAAAGCAGCATAACAAAGCAGCGTCACCGCCGTGGAAACTTGCGTATGACAAAGCAGCGTTACAGCCATAGACAAAGCAGCAGTGGTCCAAGAAGGGTGACTGGCGTCACCTCCTAGCAAAAGCTAATATTCATGGGAGGGTGAAGAGAGGGAACCCACACCGCCATCCGCTACCTGCGACCACACTAGTGTTAGTACACAATTAGATATGCTCAAGCGCAAAGCGCAAGAACACTTACCGTCCCAATCGGAAGGGGGGAAAGATAACACACACGCACGTGAGCCACAGGCACTCAAACCGCTGATCTGCCAATAAATGTAGCAGCGGGCAGCCATACCTGTCGGGGACACATCTCACCTGAAAGTGACGTCGCCAGCGAGCGCAAGAGATGGAGACAGGTAGAGGACTGAGCCTTTTATACCCTGCCCCCCTGATTGGCTACCTGTGGTGCTTACAGTAGCAGCACCACAACATATAGAAAAATAATATTTCTATGCTGCTACAATTACATTTACAGCTTTTGGCAGACATCCTTTCCAGACCCATTTACATTTTTCATACAACTGAGCAGTTGAAGGTTAAGGGCCTTGCTTAAGGGCCCAACAGTGGAGGCTGGGAGGTATTGGGGCTTGAGCCCCCATCTTTCAGATCAGTAACCTAGCCCCCTAACTATTAAATCACCAATGATTACAATATCTCCACCACAATTCTGTTTTTTTGGCAGGGGTCAAAACAGTAAAAACTGAACTTTAGACTAGATTTTAGACCATGCTTTAATTACTACTCGCACACAGGCTTTTCCAGTGCATTTTTGAAAGTCTTGAAAAGTCGTGTCCATCCACTGAGCTTAAGGATGTGATATCTGCACCAGCAGAGATGTTTCTGACATGTTTGACTTCATAGCCTTTGAAAATTATTTTAAAGTGTGTTTTAGTAAATTAGCTAGGAACCGATTCATATGCAGATTATGATGATATTGTCTGGACCCAAGGAATGATGGAATTCACAGCACCAAACTGCGAAGACAAAAATATTTAACAAAACGGACAACTAAAAAGCTGCGAGAGGAATTCCTACAGGAAAAAAACAGACTTCAATTAACACAAAGTTTTTGTGTTCTGTTGCATAACGGATTGAATGTATGATCAACTGTATTTATTCTGATTAGTTTATCATATTCCTAATGCATTGCAGTGCTCATATTTTTTAAATGAAAACAACTATCAACAATCTAATCAACAATCAACTTATAATTGGAGAGCAGGCGGGGGTCAGACAATCAGGCAAACAGCACAGGACAGGCAAGGGGGAATCATATAACGTGAGATTACCTAAATTTATACACAAGAGATTAGTCTCAAAGATGAGGCACATAGTCATGAACGAGGAAGAAATCAGAAATAAAATAACACTAATATACAAAAGCTCGGTATGCACTGGCAAAACCCAGAAATGAGTGTGAGTGCAATAAGTGTGAGTGCTGCCAGGTGTGGTGAGGTCATGTGATGCAGAAGTTAGTCTGAGTGCTGCAGAGCATGCTGGGTAGTGTAGTGTGCAGACGGGTAAGGCTTTGTAATTACTGTGATGTACGATATATACAGTATGTTAAGCCAGTATGTTTTTTTCTTTTTTTTTTTCAGAACTGCTTTCTTTAAGAACAGTCCCCTTCAGAACGTCCCCTTCAGAAGGGCCACTGAGATGAGCAGGAATGATATTGCTGGGCTGAACAGACTGAACAGCTGTTGTAAGTATTAAGCAAAACGTAATAATGTGTTTCTGAAAAGATCTGAGAAATAAAGTGAATTTACAGCAGAAACTTTGTTCCCTTTGTACAGAGATGGTGGCACATGCAGGGATCTGTCTCCCAGGGTCCCCTCTACCAGGAAATAGTACATATCTGTAATATCTATCTATCCATCCATCTATCCATCTATCCATCTATCTATCTATATATATATTGTATGTGGGAAAAAATAACAGTACTACAATTTCATCCCGACAAGCCTGTATATATATATAAAATGTCATTTTCTGAACCGCTTAATCCTAATTAGGGTCACGGGGAGGCTGGCGCCCATTTTAGCCGACTCCAGGCGAGGGCAGAGTACACCCCGGACAGCTCGCCAGGCCATCACAGGGCAGAAACACGCTGACGGCT
>JAOUQZ010044175.1:0-11908 GCA_028564935.1 Neosilurus hyrtlii | reverse complement strand
AAACTCCACACAGAAACGCCCGAGCTGGGAATCGAACCCAGGACCTTCTTGCTGTGAGGCGGACGTTCTAACCACTGCGCCACCATGCCGCCCCGTATCTAGTCATATAAAATACTGAAATACCCCAGGCGTGGGCCGAGCTGGTATTCCTCTTTGCAGGTATAGCTTGTCTGTAACGCTTATGTTTTTGGGGTGGGGGGGCAACTGTTAACACTTGCCATTTGCATTCTTTGTATCCATCAGCTATAATTGTCTGATCTTTTTCGTAGCTAATTGATATTCAGCCTAATGATTTCTATTTAGCTGCTTTCGAAATGTAGTTACTTCTAAATAAAGTTATTTCATATAGACTTCTGCATACTTTGTTCACCCACCTATTCCTTGTTCTCAGGAAAATGCTCTTTAGATCCAGAAGACCACAGTGCCATCTGGTGGAGGTCCACTTTCTAACTTATCCTACACCGGTCACTGACTTGGTGCACGGCCTCCTCTTAATACAGAAGGTTAAATGGTGGATTTAATGGTGTTTGTATTAACTCTATTTACATCTTACCTAAGACTTTTTAATTGCATCATGACGACTATCTATCTAGATACATTCTCCAACAATCTCTGGGGTTCTGCAGGAACAAGTGAATTTATATTGTGATCATGTGACACTAATTGGACTCAGGTGAGCACTATTCAATTCATGAGATCTGACAGCAACTGGTTGCACCAGAACTGCTTTATTTAGTGGTTTTTCGCTCCACTTAAATATTTTTTGCAGTTTCACATCATAACCCTACAAAATGTGAAATGGTGTCAAAGGGTGAACATTTATCTAAGCATATACGTGTACATTGTATACAAGGTCACCCCCAAAAAAATTTACCTGGAATTGAAATAAGCCAATTCAGTGGCAAATGCTTGTTCCCCAAGAGCGCAATCATTTTCATTCGCATACCTTCGTCTTTAATATGGGTACAATAAAGGGGTTTATGATGCAGTAAGAAAGAATCCTTAGAGTATTGGTGAAGTTGGAATATTAAGTTTACACACAGACTCACTCTTTAATGCCATCTGTGACCTTATAAGTAGTATTCATGATGTCACCCATTACATCATCGCCAATTTGTGGGGCACCAAGATTGGGGCAAACATGGGCCAGTGGCCTGCGAGCTCTGCTGTGGTAGGATGATTAATGGTAATTTAAAGAAGTTTTGAAATACAAAATACCAGATTGAAAGGTTTACACTGTTGTACTGGGTAAAAAAAACAAACTGTGCAGTTTGGAATTGTGTTGATCGAGGAATTATAGCAAAGCAAATTTGGATTAAAATCTTCAATTTTATCATTTTAAAACAAATTGATTTTTGAAATTTTTTTTGTTTCTCAAAACATTCATCAAATTTGTATGCAACATTTTTATACCTAAAATACCTCACAAGAGGGCTCCCTTAAAAGTCACAGGCTCAGCAGTGAAGAAAAAAAAAAAAAAGAATCATCTTACCTAAAAAAAATCTTACCTGGTTTTCACTGCAAATTAATTATTTTATTTTGATGTGAATGTTGAATTGCATTAAAAAAAAGCTACATGCTTTAAAAAAAAAAAGTGATGAGTCAACATCTTATTCATTCTGACTTAGAAATAAACTGGAAGCTTTTTCAGCCACTACAACTATTTTAATCAAATTATATTACACATAGCTTCAAACCAGTCATCAGGAGAAACTTGTGTAGGCTGACCACTGGTTTGAAGCTATATTTGTAATTCTCTGTTGTGACAGTAATGAATGTAACGTGTATGAACCAGTACAGCTACCAATAGCACAAGTAGAGTAGTTGAATACTAAAAGGTGGACAGGAACCTACTCAGCTGCTCCAGAAAGTGGAGGACTGAGGAACACTGGAAGCACTTGAATACTACAGAGACCCTTTGGTCAATACAGTTAATGACACTTTGAACAGCTATATGGGGCATTTTCTCTGCCTACCAAAAGGCAAAAATAACCCATCCCTTCAGAGTTATAATTTAAGAGACAGGAAGTTAATAGAAGCCAGCCAAGGACTTCACGAAAGCATGTCAAACCCCCCCCCCCAAAAAAAGAAATTAAAAAAAAAAAAAAAAAAAAAAAAAAACTTCAGTGGCTTGCATTTTTGCAGATTTACCAGCCCTGCCACTGGAGGGGTTGTTCATGGTCATTAGCAATCCAGTCAAACATGATCTGGTCACTTAAGTTGTTTCAAGTCAGGCCCATTACCAGTCTTCAAAACCAGGCCTTTAAAATTAAATATTTATAAACTGCCAACAGATGACCCAAAAATCATGCTGAGAACACCACAAAAAAATTGATTCAAGTATGCTTTAATGTATCATTTAAACTGATCAGGCAAAACATTTACATCACAGTTTCAACTGAAGATGGAGCCTGTTGGGCTTTTACTACCAGGAAACCTTGGCAAAGTATTGAACTTGAATCCTTTGGAGAGCCAATAGGAAGAAGGGCTTTGAGAACCACTGTTGGAGCTAGAAGACGTACCAGAGGTGGGAGGGTTCCATGTTTGGGATCCAGCATATTGGCCAGAAGGTTTTCGTGACCACCAGTTGATAGTTGGGCTTTGAGAGCCAAAGTAGGATAGACTGGAGGAGCCATGAGCTGTTGTGGCACCTTCAGTTGCCTGCTGAGTTGCAGTCGATGGAGGGGAAGAGCCAAGTTGACTTGCACCTTGCTGTGTTTGGAATTTACCATACTGGCTAGCAAGTCCTTGAGAACTTGAAGTAGAGGCAATGTTTAACTGACCACCAGTATATCGGCTGGCAGGCTGTGACAGCAAAGACCACGTTGAGCTTCGGACTGGAGAAGCACTGGAAGAGCTTGAAGTACTAGAATTAGAACCATCCAAGACTCGCTGTGTCACAGTTAATCCTGGCATGAAGCCATTCCAGCTTGTACCTTGCTGGGTTTGAGAGCCAACATATAGGCTGGAAGGTCTTTGCAATGGCCAGTAGGAAGTTGGGCTTTGAGGGCTAATGGAGGCACTTGAAAAACTGGAATCTTTAGTTGCTTGCTGGGCTGCAGTTAACACAGTGGAAGAGCGGGGTTCATTAATAACTTGCTGTGTTTGGAAGTTACCATACTGTCTGGCAGGGCCTTGAGAACTTAAAGCAGAGGGAGTGTTCACTGGCTTACCACTGTACTGGCTGGCAGGCAGCGAATACCAAGTCGAGCTTTGAAATGGAGAACCACTGGAGGAGCTTGAAATAGAACCAGGCATTGCACTTTCAGGGTTCCGATTAATCAGAAGTGCAGGGCTAGATTGACCACTGTACTGGCTTGCAAGTCCTTGATGCCGCGCAGAACCAGTTGAGGTGCGGTTTTCAGTACCACTGTAAGAGCCAAAACTTTGCGTTGGAGACACACCTCTGGGAAACAGGCTAATCCATTCAGTGGACAGAGCAAGTCTGGAACTACCGTCTTGTGCTGCACCAAGACGCCAATTGGTACCTTGGCCAAACTGAGTATTGAACCCTGTTTGTCTCTGGGGGTAATGCACACTTTGACCCACTCTCATTAAAGGATACTGACTGGGGATAGGGTATTGAATACCACCACCACTTTGAGGGGAACTTGCAGCCAGAGCACCTCCAGAACGCTGAGGTTCAGATAAAGGCTTGTCAGTGGGCTTAGTTTGAAAAACACTTGCAAATTGTTGGGTTCTTTGCTGATACGATGATGGATGGATAATACGACCAGGTTTCAGCTGTACTGATAAAGGCTGGCTTGGTTTTCCAGAAGACCAAATCCCAGTGCTGGTTTTACCTTCATCCTCTCTGGCTTTAGAGATTTGCCCTCGATCAGGGAAGGAGATAGGTCCCTGAACTGGAGTCAAACGGGCCTGCACAGCAGCATTAGACCAGTCTGATGCAGGGCCTTCACTCCACACTTAAGAAAAAGAAGTTTTAGAAGATTGAAGTTATACAAAGGTCAGTAGTGTAGCAGACACTGATCCAAGTTCTATAATGCTTACCTACAAACGCCTGGACATCTTTCAAGTAAAGTAAAGCAATGAAGAGTATCCAGAGGCTAAGAGACAAAAGAACATTAACCATCACAAACAAAACCACGATATGGAAAAATAAGCAAGAATTACGTCTAGTTACCTTTTACAACCCCACATAATGAGTGAATGGGTGACTGCCAGAAACCTTAGTGCCTACCCTGATCCTGCTTCAATACTGAGTCATAAAACACAAACATCTCAACACCCTGGAAGCCTACCTTATATGCTACTAACGAATGTCAGCTGATGACAATTAGCTACTCACCTATCACCGAGGCCCTTTGTGAAACTGCTGATTGGTTGGTCTTGTGTGCATGCACAGCGTGAAATGCTACTGAAGACGTTCATATTGTGCAGTAAATGTTGAAATCATTTCTCCTGACCACCATTCAAAAAAATATAAAAACAGTGAAACAAATTCTTATTTCATATATGGCTTGGTTTGTCACGTCAAGTTTCACTGACAACCATGTTTGTGTGATTTCAGATACCGACTTGCTTTGCAGTGTTTATAAAACACTTGAAATGTTGAGAGAAGCAGAAGCTGAGAATTTGCATGCAGAAACATGTGATTTGTTTTACATATTTGGCCTGACGAGAAGTCACTTTCAGACCTTTTTAGCAGCGCAAAGCTCCATACCCGTACGAATATACAGTGCTTAACAAATTTATTAGACCACCTGTCACAAGCTATTCATTCATTTTCTGAACCACTTAATCCTAATTAGCGTCGCAGGGAGGCTGGCACCCATCTCGGCTGACTCCGGGCGAGGGCAGCGCACACCCTGGACAGCTCGCCGGGCCATTGCAGGGCAGAAACACGCTGATGGCTATGCAGCTACTCTTGACAAAAATCAGCAATGGTTCTTTTACATGCCTCTCACCACAGACAAGTGAGAGACATGGCCAGCATTTGATAACCCAGTTAGCTTCACTGGGGGGACAGCAGTGACGTCCCGTTGATAGTGGGACTTGTACACGACCTTGGAATCAGTAATCCAGCACCTTACCACCGGGCCACCACTGGAATCCCGAACATTCATATAAATTCTGCAAAGATTAGTGGAACCACAAACAGTAATCTGGAAGAGTGGAAAAAATGGTCTGGCCAGCTTCAAGAACACCCGCTGTTATAAAGTCTAAAGGAGGCCAAATCATCATCAACCTCACAGCAAGAAGGTCCTGGGTTTGAGTCCGGGGCTCGGCGAGGGCAGTTCTGTGTGGAGGTTGCATGTTCTACCCATACTTTTGTGGGTTTCATCTGTGTATTCCGGTTTCCTCCCACAGTCCAAAGTCATGCATATTAGGATAACTGACTGTTCCACATTGCCCCTAGGTATGAATGGGTGAGTGTGCGTTGGCCCTACAATGGAGTTGTGAGCTGTTCAGGGTGGAAATGAATGAATAACTTGTTCAATTGTCTTTATTTAACTAACAAACACAAATAAAATGTTAATTGTTTTAAAGGTCTCAAAAATATTTTTATTTCTTTTATTTATGACAAGTGGTCCAGTAAATTTGTTAAGTACTGTAGTAACACATCAAACTTATTTTTCCTGGATGGTATGACATCCATCCATCCGTCCATACAGCCTCTCGTGCTTTGAATCTGCGTCAATTTCAAGTGCCAGCACAACAAAAATGCTGATTAAAAAATTTAAAACTGCTCGAAATGTGAAATCTTTTGCTTCATAACTACAGTAAACTCTGAAGAGTGATGTTTGTTATTTATTCATTCATTCATTCATTCATTTATTTATTTGTGGCTTTCTCCTACTTGTGTGGCAGGGAAGCTAGAACTTTTTAAATTATTTTTTTGGCTATACTGTATTAATCCCGCAAGGGAAATTACTGCCTCTGCATGCATTAACCCATCCAAAGTGAGCACACACATAAACTCAGAGCAGTGGGCTACCACACACATTGGCGACACCCATAGAGCAGTTGGGGGTTAGGTGCCTTGCTCAAAGGCACTTCAGCCATGAAGGTGGAGGAAGGGAGGGTGCAGCTCACTCCCCCTGCCGCCTCACATTTTTCCTGCTGATTTGGGAATCGAACCAGCGACTTTTCGGTCCCAAAGCCTCTTCTCTAACCATTAGGCTTAGGCTATTCACTGCAGGACCACCGCACACAACCATTTACACTCACACTCACACCTACGGGCACTTGGGAACAGCCGTTAGCCTAAAGTGCATGCCATTGGATTAGTAGCATAGTGTATAGGAATTTGTAGCATAGGAAGTTTGCAATGCGTTTATAGATTTTTTGGGAGCACATGGCTTTTGCTGAACTTATAAAACATTAGCATTAATTTTGAACAGAAAGTCACAAACCTTTAGGGATCACCGCTCACAGGCAGTCCCTAAATCTGTTAAGGGTCTGTTGACAGAATAGTTTTTGGTTTATGGACACTACTGACATTTTTAAAATGGCATGAATCTGCACCTGGATTTAAAAAATATTGCCAAAATCATTCCTAAACTATAACCTGGGGGCTTTTTCATATTAAGATTGCTGAGTGACTTGGACTAGGATTTTAACCATCCATTTGTCTGGACTGTCTATTCTTCAAGGTGCCGACTGTCCTATAACATCGTGTCCTGATTTCATTTACGGCATTTGCCAGATGCCCTTATCCAGAGCAAACAACATTTTATAACATGTAAGGGCCTTGCTCAAGGGCCCAACAGTAGCAGATTGGTGGTACTGAGACTTGGACCCCCTGGACTCCAGATCAGTAACCCATCATGAGCCACCAATACCCTCATGCTAATATGTTTGATTCCTCTCATTTCCAGTGCAAAAAACTTTTTTTTATTGATCAAAGAATACATTTCATTTAACTATGTCCAGTGTTATAGGCAAAATAACTAAATCCCATGAGCGATCTGCATATTCATGTAAAATAAGATGTAAAATAAAATAAAAACAGGAGGAGAACTTTATTTCCTTCCAGTTCAGGCACTTAAAGGATCGTCCTTTATTACAAGGTAAACAGGAAGTGTACAAACCTATGATTTCCTCTCCCACCAAGCACTTCTACACAGTAGTTAACTAACAGCAGGGTCAACATCCAAACCCGAAACCTCGTCTCTTTCACAGTATGGGGCAGAACCTACTGTCTCAATTCATTTTATATAAAAAGGTGTCGCTGTGAGGATGTCCTGCTTCCCTCAGTTCTCGTGAAGCGAAGGTGAACCTCAGACGGAAATAATGACAGACAAAAAAAATGTCAGTGGACAGAATTAGAAAACATAGTACATTCGATAACGATCAAGGCGATTCAGGAAAGTCTGGGTATATTCATTTATACTAAATCTACCATATAAAACCATGTCCAGCATTGGACTGGTACCCCCCCCCCCTCCCCAAAAAAAACCCCCCTGAAGATCTCACTGAAAAACAGACAAATCTGAAAACTGAAACAATCTTACAGCACTTAAAAATAACAGATTTTTTTTAATAATTGAAAAAAAAAGAATCCAAATTAAGAAACAAAAATTTCTATATAGACAATTCAGTGTCATCGAAACCCCAGATACCCCACAGTAATTATATCCCAATCGTTTTCAAATTGGTTTACAAATGAATGACACTAAACCTGCAAGCATGCCGTTTTTAATGCTCATCCTCTTCGACATTTATTCATTTCATCTTCAGCTCAGGTGAAGCTCCTGAGACGATGGTTATACGAGGGACCAAGTAAACAGTGACCAGAACTTACCCAGAATGTATTTCTGCAATCTGACTTTGTTGTGGGGTGTCCTGTGTAACGGCCAGACTACCTAGAGGTGCTACACTCACTCTGGAGCCTCCGGCAGCAGTATACAGGGCTCCTCGGATATTTCCAGCGATTATCGTCGAGGGTTTTCCCCAAGTGGCCGCCATATTGCCTCTTGGGATCACTGTTGTTTATAAATTAATTTATTACCTCACATTAGCTGGTTTGTTTTTCATCTTGAGATGTTTTCTTTCATGGAGAATGCACAGGAAGCCAAAAGTACATAAGGCAAACACCTGAGGCATTATTCGAATGATGGAAACCGGACCTGTGCCAGACCTCTTTTGTTCTTTCTCTTTGTCACAATGTCCTGCCATTATGTCACATGACACCTACAAATATTGTATCTTTTTTTCCCCCCCACCAACCAAGCTTTACAAATGCTTCTGGTTTCCTTTTTAACGTTGGTGACAAAGATAAAGCTAAAGCGTAAACAGGATGAATTAACGATGTCATGCTAAATGTTTCTTTTCAAGGGTTCATTCCCGATTTTTATTCTAAAACCCAACACTACACACGTTTCCTCTTGAATTTATTCATTTATACTTTAAAGGTCGGGGACGCCAACCATTCAAAACACAGTTTTTGTTCACTGCCTTTATGTAGAGCTGGGGGGTGGCGGGGGTGTGGGGAGGTGCGTGTTACACTGTAAATAAAACAGAGTTAAGCTGCTTTCTGAAGTGTGCAAATATTGTTTACCCTGGGTTTACACTGGGGCACGATCTCTGCGATTCTGAGAAGCGTGGAGCGCCGTGATTTATGAGCACTACTGGAGCACGACTCGGGTATAAAAAGGAGGCAGGGCGCATCCAAGGGATGAAACTTGAAGGAATGCTCATCAATTGATCATCACGAATCCACCAGGTTCCCTCAGGATCATCACAAACCTACAAAGTTCCCCCAAGATCATCACGATTCGATCCCACGACCCCCCCCCCCCCACGCTCATCACGATTCCCTCAAACAATGGAAATCACTGACATCGTGGCCGAAGTGTAAACCCAGGGCTAGAAATACGTATATATGACGTGCATTGGAAACACAGACTCTCTCCCTTAAAATACGTCACAGATAAAATAAAAAGTAGGTGGAAAAGTAACTGGCTGTTTAAAATGTATATGAAACCGATACTGGAAGGCTGAACCCACCCAGAGTTTTGCTCATTTTTAGCAAAAATAATTATAATAAGATTAAAAATAATAATAATTTAAAAAATGTTAAGACATAAATTTGATTATTTTAACTAAAACAATTTAGTGGCAATCAAAAATCTGAAGTGCAAAATAAAAATGGGAGGGGGTGGGGGGGGTCTCAGCCAGAGCATGATCATGTCATGTCAGCTTTAGGAGGACAGGGCAGTCTGAGTGGAAATAAAAAATAAAAAATAAAAAAATTCAATAAAGGACCAACCAGATCCAGATCCAGATCAAAGGTTTAAAGCCTCAGACGAATGCAGCTGATCAACATCTGACCCTTCTGTAGCTGATCGTTATAATATAATTTATAATAAAGATTCTTTGAGTTAGACTATTCTATTACTAGAATTATATCTATTACACTTCCCCACAGCCCGAGTGTAAACACCAAGCCCACTCTTTTAGTGTAAGCCTGGAATTCAAGGCAGTGATTTTGTAAGCGAATGACAGAACTGACAGAACCTTGCTGTGCGTGTACTGACGGATACCTGGGTACGACCCGGTATCTTCGAGTGAAGCTCTTCAGAAGTGACGGTGACGAGCTAATTTGAGAAAGAAAAAAAAAAACGTGAAAATCTAACTTGTTTTCTGATCACAAATGAACTAAACAAAAATCTGATGGTTTCATTACGAAACATTATAATCATCATCATCATCATCATCATATCCTTCATTACCAGGAATTCCACCATTATTATAATCCCACCACCTCCAATAGAGTCCAGTATAACCCAAACTAGAAATCCCAAGGGTTATGAGCACGACGCCGTTTCTCATCCCCTTTCATTTGGTGCAAATCCGCCACAATTGCTCTTTCGCTCCAGGACTATAAACTCCACTCCCTCTCATTCGTTCCGTCCCTCCCGTTCTCAGTCAGGCTCATTTGGTGAAAGCGGCCAGGACGGCCCAGAGCAGCTCGTTGGCACCGGATTTGCTCGCCTCGGTCTCCGGTTCGAGCTCAATCAGCGTGCGGACACGTTTCGTCGCCAGCTCGTACTGCTCGTCCTGCAGCGGCGCGAAAGCGTTCTCCAGCACGTCGGACGAGTGCGCGAGGAGGACGAGCGCGAGCAGACGCTTGTCCATACGCTGCGGATCCCTCACCCACTTGTCGAGCATGGCTTCCTGGAGCTTCTTGACAAGACGCTGCTTCACCGTACTGTTGCTCAGCGGGTGTGTGGTCATGTCGAACAGCAGGAAGTTCTGCTTTTCTGTGCTCAACACACCCTTCTCCACCAGATTCTTCGCCAGACGCTCGCGAACGTTTCGAAGCTGGTAGTGGAGCTTCATGGGGTTCCACGTTTCTCCTGTCGTAGGCAAAGAAAGCTGTTAGAGTGCAAGCGTTTACATAAACCCGAGATTTCAGCTTTCAGGTTTCCAGGTGCTGACGCTAATTCAAAACCTTCAGATCCGTTACATAAAGCCATGTGTAAGAGGTGTGTTTCGTCTCACCGCTGAGCAGTTCTATCCAGTTCTGCACCGTCTCAGGAGGCTGTGTTTCCTTCACATGTTTTAGCGCCTCGTCTAGCAGCACGTCTCCTGTGGGTGCATCAGATTTACACAACACCTAAACACAGGGGAGAAAAAAAACCCCAAGTGAACGCACGTGGGAACTGGGAGGCGACGCTGTTTCAAGTTTTTCCCGCTCAAGAGGGATTTGTTGTTGATACAAGATATACAGGTTTGTATTGGGTGAACAATAACATTCCTGGCTAAATGGCTTCCCGAAACAAAGATTAGTGATATTCAGAAGACACGGAATAAAATAAGAGATACAGTTTAGCAACATTCCAGAGCTACAGGTTATGAGTAGCTAACCACAGATTAACATTATTACATAACTACAGATTAACAATGGTCCAGCACTACATGGTAAGATTATTTATACTCCTATTCCTTTATATAACTATGGGATCGCGATGTTCCCGAACTTCAGATTAAAAATATTCCCAAACTACACATGAACAATATTCCATATCTACTGGTCGGTTACAGCTGAAGAACTGCTAACTAAATATACCACGGTTACAAGTGACCAATAAAAGTTAACAGTATTATACCAATACAGCAAAACTTAACGGTACTCACAAGACATCGGGGGCCAAACTGGGGACTGTAACATTTTCTGGCTGAAGATCGAGGGATGAATTTTGATACAGACTGCACTGCACGAGGTGAGGTGACATAATCGAACAGATGCGAGGATCAGAAACAATGTGAACGCAAGCTACTGAGTGTGACACTCCCCTCCCTCCTCCCGCATTACTCATGCAAGACGCAAATAAGAGTTTAAGGGAAACGAGCCAGCCACCTACACTAATCCCAATAGCGGACAGCTCTGATACTGTACATGAACCGCATCGGGGCGTATCTTTTTTTCCGGTAGCATGTTTTCTGATGTAATATAGTTTGACGGAATGATAAGCAGTATAATGAAATACTAGTCAGATCATCCCATAGCAGACACACACCCGTCTGGACAGCAGGCTTTTCCTTCTCATGCCACAGGGTTCGAGATGTAGTCGTCCTCGGAGGCTGAGTTCGATTAGCATGCAACCCCGCAGGCCAGAAGATATACAGTCATTCCAGAAGGAGGTGTAACCCTGTGACATCACACACACACACACCATAAACCACATTTAAAATAATAGTACATGTAAATGTACATGTCTTCTATTTTCCACATTTGTTTTTAATTCTTATGCTGGTTTCATGCTAAATATTCATATATAGGGCTGCAAAGTCAGAGAAATCTCAATTATGATTATTATTCTTTTTTAACACATTCACACAGCTACTTCATGTACACAGGTCCATAAATATATATATATATATATATATATATATATATATATATATATATATATATATATATATATTTTAGGGGTGT
>JAOUQZ010044174.1:0-11910 GCA_028564935.1 Neosilurus hyrtlii | reverse complement strand
CTCTCTCTCTCTCTCTCTCTCTCTCTCTCTCTCTCTCTCTCTCTCTCTCTCTCTCTCTCTCTCTCTCTCTCACTGACCTGCCCCGATGATGCAACAAGACTGAAAGCTGTGTGGTGTCTTTGTAGGCGGGGCATGAAATCACTAATCTTTTGCTTATTTTATGGAAAAAAATAATCAGAAAAATTTGCACTTTCATGAATTTGGAAGCCGACAGTGATCTTTGGTCCAGTGTGCGCTAAACTATTAGCATTCTATTCTTTTAAACTGGAACCTGAAGCATTAAATCTGAATTTAATCCCGTATTAAAGTATAAAATAGAGATGAAGTGGCTCTCGGATGCGGAGGTGGGATTTATGTAGTGTGGATGGATGAGTTAAATCAGTAATGGGAGCACTTGATTCTCGCCTGTCGGCCGTTACCGTGTGAGAAATGAGAACTTTACACGTTTAAAGCTCTTCAGTCAATCACCGAAAATTATCATCCACTTTTTTTAGCCTAACCCCGGAGGATAGAGGGCAGATCCGGTCCCACACAGACTGCATGATCGTCCTGGAGGTTAATAACTCGCTGGACCCACTTCCTGTCACACACCTCCGCTGGGTTAGCGTTACGGTGCGATCTTTTTCACACACTGATTAAACTCTTTTATTCAGGTCAAAATATCCATTTACTGATTTTGTGCTTAAACTGGAAGGAAATTAGAACGACTTTGAACGCAACGCTGAACTTAATTTCCTCACTTCGACTTCACTAATGAAGATTAAGATTTCTGAAAATCGCATTTCTGTTACGGAGATGAGATTCGGGTCGTTTGGAGCTGAGGGGAACAAGGGCAAACAAAGAAGTCAATAAGAAAATGATGGTAATGTTGACATTAATGGCGTTTCAATGCCCTTAGCTTTTATTTACGGAGTCCCTGAGCGAGTGAAGGTCTTTTTCATTCTGGTTCCTCCAGAGTTATTTACACTGATTAGCACGGAGCGGGAGAGGAGACGCACCAGGGCCAGTGGAGGGTAAAGATGAATGGTTCAGAGGGAGAGCTTCACTGTAAAACCGATAAATCCAGGAGCACGAGGAAAACAACCACAGCAACGGAAAGGCTCTTAACAGTGCGAACACGCTGCCGGACGAGATTACGCTACATTTTTACAACTTTTTATTTTTTACATTTTCAAACTGATTAACCGCATTAGGGTCGCGGGGAGGGTGGATCCTATCTCAGTCATTTCTGTGTGAAGGTGTGGTACACCCTGAACAACTCTCCAGTCCAACATAGGGCCAAAATACATATAACTATTCACACTCACACCTAGGGGCGATTTGGAACAGCCAATAAACCGAACGCGCATGTTTTTAAACTGTGGGAGGAAACTGGAGTACCCTGAAGAAATCGAACACAATGCATGGGAAGAGCATGCAAACTCCTCCCGGAAACAGCCTCGCCCAGCCCGTGACCTGAACCCAAGACTACACCACTATTTGTGTCTTACGTGCCCCGTTTACGTTAGCATTCCACCTGAGCATCCAGACGCTCACATCTTCAACCGGACAGAAATTTCTAGAACATCACTGAGATTTGTGGATAGACTGAAAATTTATGCAAGCTAGCGCTGTCTGTGTTTGCTAACAACACGGGCTAGCTAACTAGCCATGCTGCTAATTCAGGATTACCGTTAATATTATTATAACGTAGGATCCATTAAAACCTCGTCCTTCACATCACTTTATTAAAATGTTCGAGATTAATAAAAATACCGTGGCGCATCCTGGTGCAAGTGAAAATAAAGGGTTCGGTACCAGGAACTAACATACCATCAACCTCAAACACTTTTATCTTTCAAATGGAAAGCCTGCAGAGAGGGAAAAATGGACCAGTTTCAAAAATAAGTGTTTTAACTGACTCACATTCGAGTTTAGAGGTTATATTAGCACAGGCCTGTACAGTGGAGACCAGAAATCAACCCTGGCATTAACTCAGGTCTGACAATAATATTATTATATTTAATAATAATAATAATAATAATATTATTATTATTATTATCATTATTATTATTATATAAAAAGAGAGTTATATTAATACACGTGATATTGTGCGAAAGAGCAGTTAATTTGATTAGAATGTAAGCGACGAAGGCCTCATTCAAGCTAACAGAACAGCGATTCTTTTCTTCACCTGAAACCTTTCCATACTTCCTTTTAACATATTCATCCATCCATCCATTCTCCCATCTATTCATCCATCTATTTTTATTTATTTTAATGTCATTTATTTATTTATTTTTAAATATTGTATTACCTTCCCAAGGGAAATCATTGACCTGCATGTAACCTATCCAAAGTGAGCACACACACACACACACACACACACACACACACACACACACACACACAGGTGGGGGTTTGGTGCCTTGCTTCAGCCATGAAGGTGGAGGAAGGGAAGGTGCAGCTCAGTCCCCCACCACATGAACCAGCAACCTTTTGGTCTCAAAGCCACTTCTCTAACCATTAGACCACAGCTGCTTCATTCATCCATCTATTTATTCATCCATCTATTTATTCATCCATCTATTCTTCCATCTATCCATTCATTCATTTACCAAACCATTCAAACCTTTTAAGATTGCTGGGAGGCTGAAACCTATGTCCAGACCATCACAGGGCAAACACATACACAACCATTCACACTCACACTCACACTCACACCTAGAGGTGATCTGGACCAGCCAATTAACCTAATGAACAAGTCCTTGGACTGTGGGAGGAAACCGGAGTACCAAGAGGAAACATGGCGAGGAGAACCCCACACAGAAAACCCTCACTGAGCCCAGGACTCGAACCCAGGACCTCCTTACTGTGCACCCTACACCACAACACCACCCTTTTCACTTGTCCATGTTTGTTAATTGTACACCTTGACACAGAACTCCATGGGGCAGTGCCTGTAAGATGCGAACGGGTCATTAGTTCAGTCCATTGTCAATCAAGAAATCAGCCAATGAGCTGCTCTAACCTCCTGCGAGTCTCTGGGTTCTGGTCGGTACAGCTGTAAAGCAGCTCTGAGCTGAAGATAATTAGACACCAGCCCTCCCTCACTCACTGTTCAGCGTATTATATCAGAGAAATGAGGGGAAAAATCGCCCGCAGCAGTTTCATCACATACATTTTTCATCCCTGTAATAAAACACCCCCTTCACAGGAGACACAATTAGGGAACATTATCCCTGAATTATTCCTGATCAATTAATCTCACCCCGCCGTCGCTCATTCACCGCTTTTAATTATGCATGATCTGCAAATGATCAATTAGACTCGGGTTTAAAAACGTTTCTGAGTTTAATGGAGCAAAGCCAAATGAAATGCCTGCAAGGAATTGTTAAGTAGTGCAACTTTTACAGCACAGACCATAAAATAAAGAATAAACAAGATGTTATTGTGAACATTTTTTTATGTATTATTTTTTCTATTTTTACATCAAGCCACGCCCCACTCCTTCAGGATGGTGGTAAATTAGTGATGATGATGTCATTAATAAATTGATAAAGTCCTCAAAGCCTGCTGAGTTCTGAATTGTAATTGGACAGAAGGTGCCGAGTTCAGGATTGTGATTGGTTGTGATTCATTATGAGTGAATATCTCGATACCAGAGATAGTACCACAGATTCATTATGAGTGAATATCTCGATACCAGAGATAGTACCACAGATTCATTACCGAGTGAATATCTCAGTACCAGAGATAGTACCACAGTTTCATTACTGAGTGAATATCTCAGTACCAGATATAGTACCACAGTTTCATTACTGAGTAAATATCTCAGTACCAGAGATAGTACCACACATTCATAACTGAGTGAATATCTCAGTACCAGAAATAGTACCACAGTTTCATTACTGAGTGAATATCTCAGTACCAGAGATAGTACCACACATTCATTACTGAGTGAATATCTCAGTACCAGAGATAGTACCACATATTCATTACTGAATGAATATCTCAATACCAGAAATAGTACCACAGTTTCATTGCTGAGTGAATATCTCAGTACCAGAGATAGTACCACAGGTTCATTACTGAATGAATATCTCAATACCAGAAATAGTACCACAGTTTCATTACTGAGTGAATATTTCAGTACCAGAGATAGTACCACAGATTAATTACTGAGTGAATATCTCAGTACCAGAGATAGTACCACATTTTCATTACTGAGTAAATATCTCAGTACCAGAGATAGTACCACAGATTCATTACTGAGTGAATATCTCAGTACCAGAGATAGTACCACAGGTTCATTACTGAGTAAATATCTCAGTACCAGAGATAGTACCACAGTTTCATTACTGAGTGAATATCTCAGTACCAGAGATAGTACCACAGATTCAATAATGAGTGAATATCTTAGTACCAGAGATAGTACCACAGATTCATTACTGAGTGAATATCTCAGTACCAGAGATAGTACCACAGATTCATTACCGAGTGAATATCTCAGTACCAGAGATAGTACCACAGTTTCATTACTGAGTGAATATCTTAGTACCAGAGATAGTACCACAGATTCATTACTGAGTGAATATCTTAGTACCAGAGATAGTACCACAGATTCATTACTGAGTGAATATCTTAGTACCAGAAATAGTACCACAGATTCATTACTGAGTGAATATCTCAGTACCAGAGATAGTACCACAGATTCATTACTGAGTGAATATCTCAGTACCAGAGATAGTACCACAGATTTATTACTGAGTGATGCATTTTGTGGTTAATATCCTCGGTTAAACTCTCCCTCTGCGCCTGTTTATGATCAAGACACTCACATCACACTTTCTCATTCCTCCAACGCCTCGGGCGCTCACCAGGCCAGTACCGACCCTCACGTCACCCTCACCATTACAGAGAGTCTTAATGAGGTTTCCTCTTTTTTCTTACATGTGAATAAGAATAATGAACATGGATTTTGTACTAATAATATACATGCATGTAGAACAGAATGAGAATTAAAACTGAGTTTCACTTCAAGGCTGCAGCATTTAAACTCCTCCCAGCTTTGATTTAAAGATGCTGAATTTCACCCCCCCCCACTGCCACCTCTTTCTCTCTTTTCCTTCATCTCTCTCTCTTTTTTCCTCATCATGTCCTATAGAAATAAAAGTATCTTATTATCTAGTAGCTCTATTTAATAATAGAGAATATGATGAGTTTTCTGGACTTCATAATGTGATGATTACCATTTCTCTCTGATATAGATATGAGTTCTGTAATAATGTCTGGAGATGCTTTTTTATCGTAGTGCTGCTGGATTTGTTTGTTTTTGGCCTTGATTATAGATTTTCATGTTGAGTTTCATTTCCATTTGTATTGGAGGCGAATGTGAAAATTTGCTCAATACAGAGATAGCAAGTATCCAATATGTCCTACTTTCATGCATCATTCTTTCTTCAGGAATCTTCAGAGATCAAAACCAGTCATACCTTTTTTTATTGTTGGATATAAAAAGGCCTTTTATTATGTTTATAAAAAAAAGTCTGTACTGGAAAATTAGTGGACATGACATGCAGAAAAGAAAATGTGTTACACTTCATTCCTGTATACAAAAATTATCACCCCCTTATTGTTGCTTTGCAGCCTGGAATGAGGACGAACCATAAATATTTCCTTCTGTATTCATTCAATGCAACGTTTAACAGCCAAGTGAAAGATACAAGAACAACAGTTTATTAAAAAAAAAAAAAAAAAACAACTATTGAGATGGTTAAAGGATCACCCCCTCCTAAAATCTTGAATCTTCACTTTAATCAGGTATAACTAATCACCTTCTCCTTATACTCCAAGCTAATTGGCTTCCACCTGAAATCAGTTCTGATAATTTTGATAAATTCACCATAGACACATCAATCACGAGAGCATTCAAAGTGCAACTGAAACAACAAATCAACTGTGGGTAGCAAGGCACTCATGCTCTCAGTGAGGCTAGAACATGTAACCCAATCAAATTATTGAGATTGGACATGCAGGTGGGTAACGCTCATACTCCACCCTGGATCTCCCAGATGAGGCGTTTCTACTCCCGTGCTGTTGTCTGTGTACCACAACACAAAGTCTACCAAGTCCAATTACACTCTATATAATCATTCAACTTTGAGCCAGTTGGGATTATTAAGTGGTGAACATTTAACTTTGCAGAGAAAATTTGTACTTCAGGTGGGGCTCAAACTTACAACCTCAGCAGAGCTTCACACGTACTACTGTATAAGTACCACGCGTTAACCAGCTGAACTGCTGGAGGTACAAATGTCCACACCGTTCCTGTTTTCTGGTGACTCAGTTGTCTGGCCAATCTCACACATTCCAATGAATTCCACATTTACATCTAGATTAGAACCAATAGAATTAGGAAGACCAATTTAACATCATAAAGAAACTTGCCACATTGATTCTTATGAGGTTAAGGTGAGGTTTCGTCTCACAGCCTCAGCGTGTCCTCACATGAAGTAGCGCTACATGAGTTCCACTGTTCAACAGTAAAGTCCATGCTTCAGATCACAAATCCATAGAGAGCTCATCAAACTGGGTCACCAGTGGAGCTACCGTACATGAACAGCATCCAATCAGATGGTTTGCTTTAATTCAACTTTTAAACTTGTAACCCGTTTGGATCACTGACACTGAGAACACAATATGGTCAGTCGTTCTGAAGGTGTGGCTCAAAAAACACAAAGTCAGAATACTTTCACATCTACTTTAGTATATATAATACACACTAAACCATCACACACTGAAGATACAAAACCAACAGCACCTGCTTTTCCGACTTGTACAGGTTTCACTCATTAACCATGAAACCAACTGGGACTAACGGTAATCACCTCAGTCCCATTGGGGAAAAGTAATGCTCCAGAGCCGGCTCAAACACAACCTCAGCGTAGCTTTAAAGGTACTACTGTAGGTACTGCACACTGAAGGATTGTAGCACTGGAGCTACAGAAGCAAGTGTCCATGATAGCAGGATCCATATTTCTGGGTGAATAGTGAACAGAATCAAACCGCTGACCAGTTGATATCCACCTGGATTCCATTGTGGAAAATTTGTGCCCCAGGTGAGGCTTGAACTCACAACCTCGGCATCACTTCACATGTACTGTTGTATAAGTACCGCGCGCTAACCGATTGCGCCACTGGGGCTACTGATGTGCATGGTTTGTGTAGTGGTGACTCAGTTGAACACCTAATCTCACGATTCCATTGGGTTCCTTATTACCGTGGAGAACTTGATTAGAACTGATGGAGGTAGGATGGCAGTTGAACATCATATGGACACTTGCCTTCTCAAACTGGTTTGATTTACCTGCATTTGAACTAAATTAGTAGAGACACCTGAAAACAACAGTTTTAGGTTACAATCCGTCCGGCACGTCCGGCTCATGGCAACAAAGTCCTTGATTGAGTTCTGTATCCAGCGATGGTAATTCTTACGTGTTCTACTCATGGTCTGCTTTCTCTGGGTATTCTGGTTTCCTTTCACAGCTCAAAGATTGCCCCTAGATGTGAGAGTGAATGGTTTTATGTGAGAATGTACAGTAATCTACCTTCGCCTAAAGGCCAGGGCTTTAAAGAACAGATGTCTCGAGTGTCCCTGTCCGGTGTCAACACCGACGGGTTAATATTCACCTAGGTTCCTTTGTAGAAGCTGTGCGCTCTGGGTAAAGCTCAAACTCACAACATCAGCATGGGTTCACATGTCCTGCTATATAAATACCACATGCTAACATATCGCAGTACTGCAACCATTAAAGCAACTGGCCTGTCTGTTTTCTGGTGTCTCAGTGGAACAAGGTTCTACTGGGTTCCATGTTACAGATGTCCACCCTCTCCACTGGATGGGAGGTTAATATAGAGGTGCAAATACAAGCATAACTGTTTCCTACTGAAGTTCACTACCAACTTTTACATTTTCTCAACATATTAAAGTAGACTGTTGTTGTTCAAACTTACTTTCACTATTTAACCATTTCATAGTTTCACATGTACTGTGGTTTAAGTACCACAAGGTAAACGGTTGTGCCACTGGAGCCACTGAGGCTAATCCTATGCCGACCAAAAGCTCGAGCAGTTTCCATATTATTAGATTGATTAGAACCAATGCAGTAAGCAGCCAGCTGGATCTACTTGCCGGTTAATCCCCTTGGGTCCTTTTTAATAAACTTACGCTCCAGGTGAGGCTCAAACTCTCAACCACAGCAAAGCTTCTCACATACTGCTACAAAATTACCACGCGCTAACCGATTGTACCACTGGAGCTTCAGAAGCAAAAGGGTAAAGTTCATGTTTCAGGTGATAAGTTAAAGACAGATCATGACGTGTGCAGGTTTTACTCAATCACAAGGATCTAAGTAGAACCACAGACACGGGGCAGACTCAAACTCAGAACCTGTACTACTCTATGGGTTTTAGCACAAATGACTTGTCTGTTTTCTGCTTTCAATCAGTTGAATGCCTCACTGCACATTAATATCTTGATTACCATCAAACATTATAAGGACATTTGTCCTCCCAACTTGCTTTGTTTTGTTTATTTGACGTCAACGTGAGGTTTAATCTGACAACCTCAGCATGGCGTCACATGGAGTAGCGCTACACGCTGTTCTGTGTCTCGTTTATAAATAAAGAGATTCCTTTCCATGGTTCCTCAGTAACCACTGTATTTATCAGGTTAATTATAATTTTTTCTTCAGTGATGACACTTTGAAACTAGAGAGAAGTGATTATAGAAATGAACTCTGCTATCATCATTCTGATCTTTACGTTGCCTTCATTCTAAAGCTACCTGTCAGATGTGCACGGAGATTCATCACCATACGTCTCTTCATCATCCATCGTTCATTTTCTGAAGCTCTTAATCCTAATAAGGGTCACGGGGAGGCTGGGGCCCATCTCAGCCGACACTGGGCGAGGGCAGAGTACACCCTGGACAGCTCGCCAGGCCATCGCAGGTTTCTTCATCATCTCTCACTTAATTAAAAACTTGCGGAACTTCCAGTAATGAATGCACTCCAGTCTGTTCAATCATCAACCAGGTCAGCGGTACTAAAAATAAAACACTGACCTGATTCTTTAAGAGCGAATCTCAGTTTCCTTCAATTTTCTGCCACAGTAATCTTTATATGAACATCTGAATGAGAAAGATGGAAAACCTGAACAGAGATGAACTCATCTGAGGTATCAACTGAAAGCTCTTTCACGGCCCGAGTGCAGCTTTCTCTCAGATGATCCAGAGGTATCTGTATTACAACCTTACCTTACTATTATTACCTCATTCTCAGAGGTTACGTTTTCATCAGTGTGGGTTTAATTTTTTGTCCGTTAGCAGCTTCCTGTCTGCAGTTTTTGACAGATCACTCTAAAATGTTTTGGATGTGTAGGTGATCACTCAAGAACGTTTCCAAGAAATTTTGATAAGAATCCAGGCCCTGAGGACGTCACAGGAAGTATCACAATGTAAAACATCTGTTAAAAAGCATAAATTTTCTGTTAAACGTTTCAATTTGAATGAAATTTGTGCTGCATATTCAGGACAAAGTTTCATCCTGATCTGATCCAGACTGTGTGTCTGACAGCGATTTAAATTTAACACGGGAAAAGCCATTTATTTGGAAGTGTGGTAGTGCTCCATACCCAGCAGGGGGTGCTGTGTACTTTTTGTTTTTGTAGCTAATTTCCACCCGTCAAGTATTGCCTCCCTATCACGCTACCACCAACAGTCAGGGAGGGGTGTAACAAGCATGCACCTGCTCTGTGGTCATGACGCTGCCATCAGTATCTTTAGCCTGTGACTGGCTAGTGATTGCTTTGAGTGACATGCATGCCATCCCTCCCTCCTGTGAGAGCTCAGCTCCATTAGACTCCAGCCGTGGCGTCCAGGGCACTCAGACACTCGGTTGGTCTCACTTCTTTTCGTAACTGAACTACTCTAACTTACGCTTAGATCCACAATGCAGCTCCACGACTCATTTTCAACCATCCCAAGTTCTTCTTCACCACCTCAGGACTACACCCCCCTACTGGCTTCCTGCAACCACTGCATCAGTTTTAAAACGCTGACGCACACGGAAGCCCAAAACAGTCTTCTCAAAGCATTTATCTCACCCCACACCGCACCACACTCCCTCCGGTCCTGCAGCACGGTTCGACTGATCCCACCATCGCTCAGGGAACAACAGAGGCCAACATGAAGGCTCTTCTCTGTTCTGGTATCTACAGCAGGGGGTGGAAGGAACTTGTTCAAACAGCTGAGTCACTGCACTTCCTCCCTCTAAAGTATTTATACTCGCACTTTCATTTCAAAAAGTGTTGCTTGTTTGTTTTTCTGAATATATTATCGCCATGTAGGCTTTTTTCTTATGGTATTGTTACTTTGTGACCCAGAGATCCGGTACCAAGATGTAATAGTTCAGAGCCCCGCCAAGTGCCATGAATGTATCTGATGCAGTTAAACAACAAATAAACCAATAAAAAACATTATCACGACTGATAAATAATCATGTCCTCTGTAAGGAATAAACGAGGAGATGAGGAGTGTGAGGAAGCGGCGTTACTGCTATCACTCTGTAGATGATTATTTCCTCAACAAAGCAGCATTTATAGATTTATTCCTCTTTCATCAGCGCTTCTCAACCTCCTGTAACTCAGCCCGAGTGTGGAGTTCATGTTTCTGTTACTCAGCCTGTGCTGGGGGCGCTGGTGGACCCACGATATTACTGGGTTTTTAAATCAATACAGCCATAAGACTTTAAGTAAAAAAATACTAAACAGATGTTTACTTTCTCCCAGTGACAGGCAGTAAAGACAGCGTTTATGGGAAATACATCACAAAACTGTGAATGAATGTGAACCTCCAGCCCAAAACCAGTCGGAACTCACATGACCCAAGTAAGCAGCTCATAGGATAATATCATCTTTCATTTCCCACTTCCTACTTGGAGGCTTATGTCCTAATGTCGCGGGCTGTTAGCGGCTAGCGTGCACGTGCTTCTGGAGTTCAGTTCAAAACTAGTCTTAGCGTGTACAACACACTGTATAAAATTATCATCTCCCCACAGTTATGTACACTCTAAAACTAGTTTAGAACTCCCCAACCCCACCAACCCCATGTACACGCTAGTCACTAACAGCATAACAGGACATAAGCGGCCTCCAAGTAGGAAGTGGGAAATGAAAGATGACATTATTCTATGAGCCGCTTACCGGGGTCATGCGAGTTCCGTCTGGTTTTCTGCTGGAGGGTCACAAATGTAATTTAAAAATAAAATAATCAAGATTTTCATTTATACTTTATTAAACCCACAAGGGAAATTATTGCCTCTGCATTTAACCCATGTGTGTGTGTACACACAGACACACACGTAAACAATGCACACACACACTCGGAGCAGTGGGCTGCCACACACATTTGGGTGCCCAGGAGCAGTTGGGGGTTCGGTGTGTTGCTCAAGGGCACTTCAGGCATGAAGGTGGGGGAAGGGAAGGTGCAGCTCACTCCCCACCACCACCACCACACATTTTTCATGCTGGTTCAGGAATTGAACTAGCTACCTTTCAATCCCAGGCCCACTTATCTAATCACTAGTCCCATGCTGCTCTAGAATAAATGTGTGGAAAAAATCAAATATGATTGAGACAAGGTCTTTCATCACTATTTATGTTCATTTCAGGTATAAACCTAAAGTGTATGTTTAGAAGCCTGTAGTGTATTTCTGACCAGGCTGGAAGTATTTCCCGAAGGATGAGCAAATCTACAGAAGAAATGTGAGCAGTGCGACAGTGGAATGGCTGATTGGACTGTAATGAAATTTTCTTATATGGTTTGTATTTTATGGTTTCACCCAAATGAGGATGGGTTCCCTCCTGAGC
>JAOUQZ010044173.1:0-11910 GCA_028564935.1 Neosilurus hyrtlii | reverse complement strand
ACTGCACTAATACCCCACTAACACTACACTAATGCCTCATTAACACTGCACTAATACCCCACTAACACTACACTAATACCCCACTAACACTGCACTAATACCCCAATAACAATCACTGATACCCCATTAACACTGCACTAATACCCCACTAACACTGCACTAATACCCCAATAACAATCACTGATACCCCATTAACACTGCACTAATACCCCACTAACACTGCACTAATACCCCAATAACAATCATTAATGTCTCACTAACATTGCACTAACACCTCACTAACACTGCAATACCCCACTAACACTGCACTAATACCCCAATTACAATCAATAATAACTTACTAACACTACAGTAATCCCCAACTAACACTGCACTAATACCCCACTAACACAGCACTTATACCCCAAAAACACTGCACTAATAGCCCACTAACACTGCACTAATACCCCAGGGACAATCACTAATACCCCAATAACACTGCACTTACTTCCAAAAAAACTCCACTAATACCCCACTAACACTGCACTTATACCCCAAAAACACTGCACTAATACCCCACTAACACTGCACTAATACCCCAGGGACAATCACTAATACCCCACTAACACTGCACTTACATCCAAAAAAACTCCACTAATACCCCACTAACACTGCACTTACATCCAAAAAAACTCCACTAATACCTCACTAACACTGCACTAATACCCAAAAAACACTGCACTAGTACCGCACTAACACTGAACTAAAAGCTATTAACAATCACTAATACCCCTTAATAATGCAGTAATATCCCACTAACACTCCACTAACATACACATAACAACATAAGAGAGGTTTGGAGTGGTATGTAGACCATCACTGGTTTCATCAGGAGCAAGTCAGTCTACAGAGGGTCCCTATGCAGTGGAAGAGTTCATGCCTCGTTCCTGTACCAAAGACCCCACGTCCCAGTGGCCCCCAGGACTACAGACCCGTGGCACCGACTTCGCATGTCATGAAGACCCTCGAGAGACTCATACTGGATCAACTCCAACCCATGGTTAGGCCACATATGGACCCCCTTCAGTTCGCTTACCAGCCTCATCTCAGAGTCGAGGATGCCATCATCTACCTGCTAAACCATGTCTACACCAACCTGGACTAGCCAGCAAGCACTGGTGGATTCCTCTATTGTGTCCTGGATTGTAGACTTCCTGATCGGATGACCACAGTATGTGCGGCTGTAGCATTGCATGTCAAACATGGTGGTCAGCAACACCGGAGCACCACAAGGGACTGTCCTCTCCCCTTTTCTCTTTACCCTTTACACAACTGACTCCAGCTACTGCACAGAGACCTGCCATCTTCAGAAGTTTTTTGATGACTCTGATGCAGTTAAATGTATCGGTGGAGGTGATGAGACGGAAGATCAGGCTGCTGTGGACTCCTTCATCACAAGGCCAAGGAACTGACTGTAGATTTTAGGAGATCCAAAACACCAGCAGCCCCTGTTTCCATCCAGGGTGTCAATGTGGAAGTGGTGAAGGATTACAAATACCTTGGAGTTCATATTGACAATAAACTGGACTGGGTTAAGGACAATACCATACTTTACAAAAAGGGCCAGAGCCATCTCTATTTTTTGAGGTGGCTAAGGTCGTCTAAAATGTGCTGAACACTGCTTAGGATGTTTTATGAGTCTGTTGTGGCCAGCACCATCCTCTATGCTGTTGCATGTTGGGCAGCAGGCTAAGGGATGCAGATGCAAACAAACTGAACAAACTGATACGCAGGGCCACTAACTTTGTGGGGATGGAGCTGGACAGTAGTATCTGAGGGGTGAATGTTGTCCAAAATAAAAAGAATGTTTAACAATACCTCCTACCTGCTTCATAACCTGCTGATCAGTCACAGGAGCACATTCAGTGAGAGACTGATACCACCTAAGTGCTCCACTGAGCACAGGAAATCATTCCTACCTGTGGCCGGTAACCTGTACAACTCCTCCATATAGCAACAACATCCACTGTTATACATTTACATCCTACTGTTTATCATATTGATAATACTGTACATACTACTCACTGACAGGATTCATTCCATGGAAGAAATACTTCGAGGACCTCCTCAATCCCACCAGCATGCCCTCTGTGGAAGAGGAAGAGCCTGGGAGTTCAGAGAGGGGTCTGCCTATCACTGGGCCTGAGGTCATCAAGGTAGTTAAAAAGCTCCTCGATGAGATCCGCCCTGAATATCTCAAGGCTCTGGATGTAGTGGGACTGTCTTGGTTTACATGTCTCTACAACATTGCATGGTCATCGGGGACCGTATCTCTGGATTGGCAAACCGGATGGTAGTTGCCCTTTTTTAGAAAGAGGACCAGAGGGTGTGTTCCAACTATCATGGAATCACACTCCTCAGCCTACCCGTGAAAGTCTATTCAGGAGTTTTGGAGAGGGGAATCTGGCCAATGGTTGAACCTCGGATTCAGGAGGAACAATGTGGTTTTTGTCCTGGTCGCAGCCCTCTTGACCAGTTATACACACTCTACAGGATCCTGGAGTGGGCATGGGAGTTTGCCCAACCAGTCCACATGTGCTTTGTGGACTTGAAGAAGATTTTTGACTGTATTCCTCGGGCTATCTTGTGGGGTGTGTTCTGGGAATGTGGTATACTGGACCCGTTGATATGGGCCATTCGGTCTCGGTATTGCCGGACCCAGAGAATGGTCCGCATTGGTAACAACATGTGGAATTCATTTCCTGTGGGGGTTGGACTCTGCCAAGGCTGCCCTTTGTCACTGATTCTTTTCATAATTTTTATGGATGGAATTTCTAGACACAGCCAAGGTGTTGAGGGGTTCTAGGTTGGTGGCCATAGGTCCTGCCCCAAGTGGAAGAGTTCAAGTATCTCAGGGTTCACGAGTGAGAGAAGGATGGAGCAAGAGACTAACAGGCAGATCTTTGCAGCCTCTGCTGTAAAGTCTGTCGTGGTGAAGAGGGACCTGTCAATTTACGTTCCTACCCTCACCTATGGTCACGAGCTGTGGGTAGTGACCGAAAGAACAAGATAACGAATACAAGCGGCTGAAATGACCTTCCTTCACATTGAGAGGAGCCAGCTGAGGTGACTTGGGAATTTGATTAGAATGCCTCCCTGGTGTGGTGTTTCGGGCGTGTCCAATCGGAAAGAGACCCCGGGGTTTACCCAGAACAAGCTGGAGGGACAGTTCAATCTCTTGTTTGGTCTGGGAACGCCTTGGCATCCCACTGCTGGAGGAAGTGGCTGGGGAGAGGGACCTCTGGACCGCACTGCTTAGGCTGCTGCCACTCGACCCGACCCAGAAACAATTGGAAGAAGATGGATGAATAAATGATTGAATTAATAAATGAAAAGAATTCATTCTGTATCTGTTTATAAAGATATTAGTAACTTCTAATTTTAAACTTACATATACATATTTATATATAGATATAAGTATGTAGACTTTCAGTATGTATATATATATATATATATATATACACAATATATATGTAATTTGTATTTTTTCTTATTAAGATTTTAATCTTTATCTTATTCTTTTCTTTACTTGGTATGGAGCAACTGTGTGCACACAATTTTCTCTGGGATCAATAAAGCTAAAACTGCACTAATACACAAAAAACACTGCACTTATACTGAAAATCACTGCACCAATACTCCACTTTCAGTGCACTAATACCCGGAAAAGACTGCACTAACAATCACCCTATTAACACTGCACTAATACCTCCCTGACTCATGTTAAAGAAGTTTGCAAGTGTTTTTGTGGGTAAATAATTTAATAATTGCCCCTGTTACAGGAGGGGAAAGAGGAAGTGACAAGATTTGGGATTGTGGTGCAGATGTTGGTGTAGCCTCAGTGTGTGCTGTCAGAAACTGTGCAGCTGTGAGTCAGACAGCTGCCCTTATGGATAAGTGCATTTTTTCACACCTCCGCCACAGAGCCCTGAGCACATCCCTCCATCTTAAACCTCCATCCCTTCTTTCTGTTGGTACCTGATTTTCTCTTCTCTTACCTTCATCTTTCTTTTCTTTCTATCTGTCTATCGTTTCATTCACATCTTTCCCTCTATTTCATTCTCTGTCCATCTTTTTTCTTATACACTTCTTATGTTATCTCTTATTCATTTATATTTTGCAGTATCTCACTCACTCACAACCAATTAATCCTACTAGGCTTGCAGGGAAGCAGAAGCCTATCTCAGCTGATTCTGAGTGAGGTTGGGGTTTAACAGTTTGCCAGTCCATCACAGGGCCAACATGCACACAACTATTCACAGACACGCTCACACCTAGGGGCAATTCAGGACAGCCAATTAGTCTAATGTTACATTTGATTATCTCATTTACAACACCTAGTGGGCATTCTTGGTACTTTAATGGTTGAAGTTCTGTCTAGCAGAAAGAACCATTAGTGTAAACATTGCTGGTTCTGAATTCTCCTCTGCTCCCCTGTTATGTGGGGTTCCACAGGGCTCAATATTGGGGCCACTGTTTTTCTCACTCTATATACTTCCCCTGAACTCTATTCTATTTACCACTAAAACGGAAGGATGCCTTCTCAGTTGTACGCCTCCTTGTATACCTCAAGGATATAAAAGCTTGGATGGCAGTGCATTTTTTTCCATTTTAATGACAAAAAACGAAGTGATGGTGTTTGGTCCCTGTATCTACTGTGAGTCCCCTCCTGGTGACCTGGGTCTCTTGGCACTGTATGTAAGACCTACAGTTTAAAATCTGGGTTTTTCCATGCCTTCATCATGTTTCAACCATATTCAGGTGGAACAATGAGGTTTTCGTCCTGGCCGCAGCACTCTTGGCCAGCTCTACACACTCTACAGGATCCGGGAGGGGTCATGGGAGTTTGCCCAACCTGTCCACATGTGCTTTGTGGACTTGGAGAAGGCCTTCAACCATGCCCATTGGACTATCTTGTGAGGTGTGCCAGGGAATATGGTATACTGGACCCGTTGCTACAGGCCATTCAGTCTCTGTATTGCAGGAGCTCTGTTCATAATATTTATGCACCAGTTCTGTGCATAATGTTTATGGATAGAATTTCTAGGTGCAACCAAGGCATTCATTCATTCATCCATTTTCTAAATTAATCCTAAGTAGGGTCATGGGGAGACTGGCGCCCATCTCAGCCGACTCCGGGTGAAGGCAGAGTACACCCTGGACAGCTCGCCAGGCCATTGCAGGGCAGAAACACGCTGACAGCTATGCAGCTACTCTTGACGAAAATCAGCAATGGTTTTTTTACATTCCTCCCACCACAGACAGTGAGAGACATGGCCAGCATTTGATAACCCAGTTAGCTGCACTGGGGGGCACCCAAGGCATTAAGGGGTTCTTTTGGCTTTATCGAGCCGGGACCTCCAGCTCTCCCTGGAGCGATTCACAGCTGAGTGTGAAGCTGCCAGAAAAGGGTGCAATGCACCCTCTGGGTCTGGAATGAGGTCCTGCCCCAAGTGGAGGGGTTCAAGTCAGGGTCTTGTTCACGAGTGAGGAAAGGATGGAGCAGGAGATTGACAGCCAGATCGGTGCAGCCTCTGCTGTAAGGTGGAGCTTGTACTGGTCCGTCATGGTAAAGAGGGAGCTGAGCCAGAAGGAAAAGTTCTCAATTTACCAGTCGATTTACATTCCTACCCTCACATAAGGTCACAAGCTTCGAGTAGTGACTGGAAGGAAAAAATCATGAATACAAGCTTCTGAAATGAGCTTCCTTTGCAGGTTGGCAGGGCTCTCCTTTAGAGATAGAGTGAGAAGTTCTGTGATCCAGGAGGAGCTTAGAGTAGAACCACTGCTCCTTCACGTTAAGAGGAGCCAGTTGAGGTGGCTTGGGCATCTGGTTATAATGGCTCCTGAACACCTCCTTGGAGTGGTGTTTCGGGCATGTCCAAAAGGGAAGACCCTGGAGTCGACCCAGAACACGCAGGAAGGTCTACGTCTCTTGGCTGGTCAGGGAATGCCTCGGCGTCCCCCTGGAAGAGCTGAAGGAAGTGGCTGGGGTGAGGGATGTCTGGACCTCACTGCTTAGACTGCTGCCCCCATGACACCACCCCAGAACAAGTGGAAGAAGATGAAGATGCAGCATGCAGAGGGAATCAACAGCATTCTGCTAATATCCTGCGACTATCCACAAGTCTCCAGCTAAGGTTTGTTTTTAGCATCATGGCTACCATCCAGCTTGTTCAGTGTGTTAAGTGCAGGATGTTTAGTAAATCTTCCTCCGTCATTAGTGATAATGTCTGTCTGTGATAGGTGTACACTAGATAGCCCGCTGACGGAGAAGATTGTAGCATTATAAGTGTGCATCCAGACTTTAGAGAGGGCTAGTAAGAGTGGGAAGTCTGCAGTGGGAAGTCTGAGAGCCTTAGGCGAAGATAGAAAGCCCCCCTCCTCCAGCATCACAACCCTCCCAGCAGGGCGAATTGGTGATGACTCAGCCTAACACCAAGGCTCCCCAAAAGGATCACCACTCATCTGCACTTTACGTATCGAACAGGTTTGCTCTCATCAGTGGGACACCCACTGACAAATCTGAGCTCTGGTTATAGGAAGCTCTATTTTAAGAAATTAGCTAGCCCTTTAGGGGCACCAGCAGCACTAGTTAGGTGTATCCTGGGAGCCCCGGATATAGCAGGTTATCTTAGGTTCTTAGGTGAGCGCAGGGTCTCTAAGATAGTTATACATGCTGGAGTTAATAATTATACGCCTTCATCAGTCAGAGGTTACTAAGAGTAACTATTTAGAGGTGTGGAAATTAGCGAAGGCAATGTCCGATGATGTAGTATGCTCTGGCCCAATTCCAGTAAGGTGTGGTCATGTAGCTTACAGCAGGCTATGGTCACTGAACTGCTGGATGTCCAAGTGGTGTTCCGAAAACGAAGTAGGCTTTATAGATAATTAGAGTATTTTTGAGGGTAAACCTGGCCTGATAAGGCCACACAGTATCCATTCCACTCGGGAAGGTGCCGCTCTCATTTCTTGAGCATTTCACATAGTCTAAGAACAGGACTAGTCAGCCAGTAACTATCCAGAGCCAAGGCCAGAGAGCAGACAAACAGGCTAATCCAGGCGTCTGCTAGCTGCACAGAGAAACCGTGTCTGTTCCCCGAACTAAACAAAAATTTAAGAACACTCAGAGAGTTTGTTTTAATAATGTTTTTAACATAAATTTAAATCATACTGAATCTACAGCCAGCACCTTTGTCCTAAAGATAGGATTGTTAAATGTTAGATCTCTTATGTCTAAGTCATTACTGATCAGGAGTTTAGTGTAATGTGTTTAACAATAAACATGTATAAACATTAAACTTTTTTTTTACATTAATTAATTAATTATCATTAAAAATGTTCAAACACGGATAAAACCCAATGAGTATGTAGCATTAAATAAAGCAAATCCTCCCAGATACAGTTATATACACCAACTTTTCTAACTGGCAGAGTTTTCATCTTCTTTCACTTAATCCGTGGTCGAGTTGAGGGGGCAGCAGCCTAAGCAGTGAGATCCAGACGTCCAGCCACTTCTTCCAGCTTTTCCGGGGGACACCGAGGCATTCACAGTGCAGCCAAGAGACATAGTCCCTCCAGCGTGTTCTGGGCTTACCCTGGGGTCTCTTCCCGGTTGGCCATGCCTGAAACACTGCAGCAGGGAGGCGTTCAGGAGGCATTCTAATCAGATTCCTAAGCCACCTCAGCTGGCTCCTTTCAATGCAGATGGCCAAACTTCTCACACTATCTCTAAACGAGAGCCTTGCCATCCTGCAAATTTGTTCTTTCGGTCAATACCCAAAGCTTGTGACCATAGGTGAGAGTATGAATGTAAATTGACTGGTAAATTGACATCTTTGCCTTCTGGGTCAGCTCTCTCTTCACCACGACGAATCGTTACAAGCGCTGCTTTACAGCAGAAACTGCACCAATCCACCTGTTGATCTCCTGCACCATCCTTCCATCACTTGTGAACAAGACCCTGAGATACTTGAACTCCTCCCCTTGGGGTAGGACCTCATTCCAGAGCCGGAGGGAGCATTCCACCCCTTTCTGGCTGGGAACCATGGCCATGGTCTTGAAGATGCTGATTCTCATTCTGGCTCCTTCACACTTAACTGTGAATTGGTCCAGTGAGAGCTGGACGTCCCGGCTTGATGAAGACAAAAGGACAACATCATCTGCAAAAAAGCAGAGATGAGATCCTATATGATGGAGTTCAACCCCCACTGGAAACGAATTCGTCCTGTTGTTACTAATGCGGACCAAGCTCTGGCTCTGGTGATACAGAGACCAAATGGCCCATAACAACCATTGTGGTACACCATATTTCCAGAGCACACCCATGCCTCATCCAGGATCCTATAGAGTGTGTAGTGCCACATAGTTCCTCCGGAATCTGAGATTCAACCACCGGTCAGATTCCTCCTACATAACCCTTTCCCTTCATTTAATTTAATTTAATTTTCCTCCATCCATCCATCCTTTCTTTCTTTCCTGTAGTAATATTTTGCTTTTCTGTTGTTTCCATATTTGCTTTCAATATTTTTATTTATGTTTTCTGTTTTCTCTCCTCAGTGTTTTATTTTTCTTTTCATCAGTCTTTCTCTTTTTTCTATATATGTATATTTATATAATGTATGCCTGTTTTCCACCTGTTATTCTTTCTTTAACTCTTTCTTTATTTCTCTCTCTTTCTCTCTCGCTCTCTCTCTCTCTGTTTGTGTGTGTGTGTTATTGTTGTTATAACTGAAATATGTGCGTACATTTTTTTAAGTGTTATTACTCTTTAATAGCATTGAGTTCTGCCGCCGTTTGTTTTATTAAAGCTGTGTTCCCTCGGAGCCCTTGGTTCTCCTGTTCTGCTCGGCATAGTGTTTCCTGCTCTAACACCTCTAATACGACTCATCAGCTCATTAACACAATGGTCATGTGATTATCCCGGTGTGTTAGCGTGGGAAAACACTGCAGTGTGTGGTGTGTGTATTCTGATATGGAGCAGGTCTCATGATGACAGTGTGGCATGAGCCAGGTGTTTAATAAACTGCTAATTCACTGTGTATTCCACAGAATTGTACATTTTATTTTATTATTTGTTATAGTTTGCAGTACGGCATGTGGAGTCCCGAGCCGAGGCGTAACTGTGCCATATTTTGGTGGGGGACCAGTCAGTGCTGCTGCCCAGCATGCAGTGTTAAGTGTACAGTCGATCGTAAGAGAGTGTAATACAAGCAAAAACACACTGATGTGTTTTAGAGGCTAGAGCAGTCACTCGCCTTCAAACTTACTGTTTCACACCGTGTGTGTGTGTGTGTGTGTGTGTGTGTGTGTGTGTGTGTGCGTGTGTGTGTGTGCGTGTGTGTATGTGTGCTGGAATGGGTGTGGAGTGTGAAGCTTAAATAAAGACGATCCAGGCCAGTGTGCTACAGTTTAGCAAAAGGTGACAAGTTTATTTGTAGCAGTAATAAACTCAACATCAGCTGGAAGGAGCAAAACACTACACCAAGTTTCAATCATCATGTTGAATGAACATAAATTTCATAACCTCTAAAATGTTAATGTAAAGTTTATAGCAAAGCTCCTGAGTGGAGCCCCACAGGCTTTTGTCTTCATAAAGCCAGGACCTCCAGCTCTCGTTGGAGCAATTCGCAGTTGAGTGTGAAGCGGCCAGGCTGAGAATCAGCACCTCCGATTCCGAGGCCATGGTTCTTATCCAAAAAAGGGCGAAATGCACCCTCCAGGTCTGGAAGGAGGTCTCTGCGGTAAAGCGGAGCTTGTACCGGTCCGTCGTGGGTAAGAGGGAGCTGAGCTGGAAGACAAAGCCCTCAATTTACCAGTTGATTTACATTCCTACCCTCACGTATGGTTCCAAGATTTGGGTAGTGACTGAAAGAACAATACAGGTGAATACAGGTGGTTAAAATGAGTTTCCTCGCAGGGTGGCAGGGCTCTCCCTTAGAGATAGGGTGAGAAGTTCGGTCACCTGGGAGGAGCTTGGAGGAAAACCACTGCTCCTCTGCATTGAGAGGAGCCACTTGAGGTGGCTCGGGCATCAGATAATGCATTCTGAATGCCTCCCTAATGTGGTGTTTCAGTGTCCAACACGGTGGATGGACTATGTGTGTCCGCTTGAAGGGTGGGAACTGGATACGACTAAAACGGGGAAATTAAAAAAAAAAATGTTTCTCACTTAAATTCCTTCTTTTCTGTTCACATTTGCAAAGCAATCTAGCCAACCGAGTCTTGTTTATGTCCCTCTTTCATGACATATTTTAAAAAAATTAAACAAATAAATAAACCCACATATTTTTGAGAAAACACATTTGATTTGAATAAAATTTGTTCTGTATATTCAGGATTGAATGCTTTGATTTCATACCAAGTTTCATTCTGATCTGATCCAGACTGTGCAATTGGTGGTAATTAACATATAACACAGAAAATCCTATTTAAAAAGTTCAGCAACATTTCATCAGATTAGGACCAAACTTGTTGGGTGATGCTTAATGTAAAAATTATTATTTAAATATCTTTAATTATTTGTTTAATTTACCTTGGAAATGTGGGAGGTTTTATGGGGTCCCTTTGTACAACAGTCACATCCATTCACTCACTGATTTTGCAGACAACAGAATATTACGGCCTTTGTGGAGGTCTATGCTCTCCGAGTGCTCTTGTTTTTATCTACTTTTGAGCTTACAAGTTTCTAGTTTTAGATAAGCTTTATGTAGTTTAGATTAATTAAACATTTCCCAACCCTTGCTTGGGTATTGATGTTCAATTAACCCAATGATTTGCAGGTGTTGCAACTCATTAGTTTTAATAACTTGTTGAACTGCACTGCATCCATCTGGTCTGCAGTTTGCTGACAGTCAAAACATCAAATGAATCGAATATCAACCAAACACTTACATCAATAAACACTATCAAGCTGACATTGGAGTACAGTCATACAAGACAGTAAATCAGGCCAAATGATCAACTAAATGTCAAGCTTTAGCTAAATACTATTCAACAAGCCTTTCAAAATAAATAAAAAATAATCACTAAAACAGAAATGTATGATTTAACAAAATCTGACAAACGCTACTCAACAGCCACATGCACCAAGTCAACACTACTTAACATGACTTATCACCAAAGAACCAGCAGCCAAGAAACCTATACAGCAAACCTGACCATCAACCAAAGACCTACTGAACACCAACTGGGCGTCATAAATATCAACTATGGGATTGATCACTAAAAGCCTGGACTGAATTCAAAACACAAGACCATCAAGCACCATTAAAATTAACCATCAAAATTCCTGAGCAAAGACCAACTTAGCCCTAACTGTCAAGAACAAACCCCAGCCAAGAGGTTATTTCATGTATTTACTGTATCTGAAATAAATAATAGTACAATTATAAATTCAGTAATTTTTTGAATTATTTGGGATTGAAGTTAAACACCACAGAGAAAAAAGTTTCATGAAACACTGACATGAACAATACAACAGAATTATGGTACACTACTGTACACACCTGCATGACTGATTTAACAAAATTAAATCACATGGTGAAACTCGCTACAGGTTACTGAACACACAACAATAACTCGTCAGATATTCCACTAAACATGAAGTAAAAGGATAAACATCCTCAGTGTGTGTGTGTGTGTGTGTGTGTGTGTGTGTGTGTGTGTGTGTGTGTGTGTGCGTGTGTGTGGGGTTACTGCTGTCATCGCAGGTTGCGTTGACTGCATGACTGATTTCTGAACGTGATTAAGCTCATCATGTTAATAAAGTTCAGCTCAACGGATTAACAAGGGATTTCTGTGTGTGTGTTTGTGTGTGTGTGTGTGTGTGTGTGTGTGTGTGTGTGTGTGTGTGTGTGTGTGTGTGTGTGT
>JAOUQZ010044172.1:0-11911 GCA_028564935.1 Neosilurus hyrtlii | reverse complement strand
GGGGGGGGGGGGGGGGGTGGGGGGGGGGTGGGGGGGGGGGGGGGGGTAGAGGCGAGAGAGAGAGTGTCAGGTTTAGTATTGCGGGTACCTGGGTGGTACGATAGAGAGTAGTTGAAGCGGCTGAGGAACATCCAAATGATGAAAGGGACCTCAGAGCCCTCCAGCCAGTGCCTCCACACTTGAAGGGCCAAATGATGGCCAGCAATTATCTGTTTCCCACGTCATAGTTCCTCTCAGCTGGGGAAAAACAGCAGGAGAAGAAGGCACATGGGTGGACTTTGTTGGTCTCCGGGTTGCATTGGAAAAGGACAGCCCTGGCCCCTGTATCAGAAGCATCCACTTCCACAATGAACCGGAGGGTGTGGTCTGGGTGTTTGAGGATGGGAGCCCTGATGAAGAGAGACTTGAGTTGTGAGAAAGCGATGGAAGCCTCTGGTGTCCACTGGAACAGGGAACGGGTGGAGGTGAGATGTGTGAGGGGGCTGGCTACCTTGCTGTAGTCCCTGATGAAGCGGTGGTAAAAATTGGCGAAGCCCAGGAAGCGTTGTAGTTCCTTATGAGTGGTGGGAGTGGGCCAGTCAGTGACGGCTTGGATCTTGGCGGGAACGGGTAAGAGCTGCCCCTTAGCAATAACGTATCCCAGGAAGCTGACTGAGGTGGAGTGAAATTTGCATTTCTCCAGTTTGACAAACAGGCGAATCTCAAGGAGGCGTTGGAAAACCAGGCAAACATGCTGCTGATGCTGATATCATCGAGGTAAATAAACACAGATCGATTGAGCATGTCCCGCAGAACGTCATTCATGAGGGTTTGGAATACAGCTGGGGCATTAGTGAGACCAAACAGCATGACCAGATACTCGAAGTGACCAAGGGGGGTGTTGAAGGAGGTTTTCCTTTCGTCCCCCTTCCTGATGCGGATGAGGTGGTAAGCGTTGTAGATCTAATTTGGTAAATATTTTCGCATTACAGAGGGGCTCAAAGGAGGGATCGATGAGAGGGAGTGGTGACTTGTTCTTCACCGTGATAGCATTGAGCCTTCTAAAATCTATGCAGGGGAGCAGAGATGAGTCCTTCTTCACGAAAAAAAAGTCGTATGAGTCCAGTAGCAAGGGAGTCCTTAATGTACGCCTCTATGGCCTCTTTCTCAGGACGGGACAGATTGTACAAGCGGCTAGAAGATAGGGGGGCCCCAGGAAGCAGGTCAATGCCACAGTCATAAGGGCAGTGGGGAGGTAAGGGTAGTGCCTGGTCCTTGCTGAAGACCAGGGCGAGGTCGTGGTACGCAAGAGGGATCCTAGACAGGTCAGGAGGTACCGGTGGTGTGTTGGGACCTCCCGAGGGAGGGAGGGCCGACAGGAGACATTGTAAGTGGCAGTGAAGGCTCTAGCTGGTGATCGCAGTGTTCCTCCAGTCTAGGTGGGGGTTATGTCTCTGGAGCCAGGGATATCCGAGGACTAGTGGTGAGGTAGGCGAACAGATAACGAATAGCTGAATGGTCTCTCAGTGATTCCTGGAGATAATGAGGGTGACAGGAGCTGTTTGGTGGGTAACCAGGGAAATAAGGTGACCATCCAGAGCATAAACCTTCTTAGGGGAGGCGAGAGGCTCGAGAGGTAATTGTAGTTCTCTACTGACTGCTTCATGGATGAAGTTATTGTCGGCCCCCAAGTCGATCAGTATGCGAATGGGGGCCGTGTTGTGATCCCAGAGGAGCCTAGCAGGAAAATACATGCAAGGGGTAGAGCTTGGGAGAGAAGAGGTTTGGCTCATCATTGTGCTCTCCATCAGTGATGAGACTTCTCTTTTGGTGTGGAAGGGCAGGAGACGATAAAGTGTCCAGGTAGACCACACAATCTGTTCGTTGCCCTTCTCCGTCGCTCCTGGGGATCAAGTCGAGCTCTGCCTAAATGCATGGGCTACTCCAATGCTGCAGGGGGGGGCAAAAGAGGTCGTGAGATCAGGACCGGGAGAAGGAGCTTGCACCCCTCTGGCAGGGGAAGGACTGGGGGGAGAACCTACTTACCAGGCTGGGTCCTTCGCTCACAGTCTCTCTCCCTCAGACGGTTGTCTAGCTTGATTGCTATGGAGATAAGTTCCTTAAGAGAGGAGGGCTTCTCCCGGGAGGCTAATTCGTCCTTTATTTGTACTGAAAGCCCCTTCATGAAGATCCCCATCAAGGCAGATTCATCCCTCCCGCACACGTTGGCTAAGATTCTGAACTCAATTCCACAGACTGGGATCCCTGAGTGAGTGCCAGTAACTGCCTGGTAGCCTCGTGACCCTTAACCGGATGATCGAACACCTTCCTTAACTCCGGGGAAAATAAATCAAAAGAGGAAAGCACTGGAGAATCATTGTCCCAAAGTGCAGTAGCCCATTTTGCCGCCTTGCCCGGTAATGTATTTGTTACATATGCTATCTTCACTTTATCCGTGGGATAGCTTGAGGGCTGCAGGTCAAAAACTAAGCCGCACTTCAATAAGAACTGTCCACATAATCCTAACTTCCCCAAGTAGGGCTCTGGGGGGGAAGGGGGCACAAAGAGCTCCTTGTGAGGGAGAGAGAGAGAAAGGAGATTAGGCTTGGGGGGTTTACTCACCGATGGGTTAGGACTGGAAGGGTTGAGTCGCCTGGTGATTTTGGGAGGCAATGAGGGCAGCCTGTTGGTGCAGGTTCTGAAGGGACTCAATAATACTATGTAGCATCTTGTCGTGCCGTTCAATGAGAATCCCCTGAGTGGACAGGGCCGCCGGATCTGCTGGGTCCATGTCAGGCCAGAGTATTCTGTTACGTTATGAAACCAGACATGTGGTTGAACCCAAAAACACACCCGGAGGCGAGATGAAAATTTAAAGGCTTTTATTGAGCACGAAAGGGGAAGCAGAGGGGGCCAGGGAGCCAGGGGTGAGGGAGGAATCCGTGTAGATGGGGCGTAAGCGCTGGACAAGCAATCCCGGTAGAGAGTGTGTCCGTGTAGCAGAGATGGGGCGGAAGCGCTGGGGCTTGAGTAGGCACTGGAAGGAAGCAAAAACAACAGTCATTAAAAACTGGCATGAGAAAACACAAACCTGATTAGCACAAGACGTTCTATAGCGAACTGGCCGAGATACTGCATAAGCTGCGAGAATACTCTGGCGCCGGAGGAGCCTCCCAACAGTGCTTAAATTCCGGTGGTGATTGCCGGAGATCCAGAACAGTTGTGCAGGTGTGGGTGCAGCCCCAAGCCGCCGGAAGCCACCCCATCTCTGTGAAAAAAAATTAAAAGAGACACCACGCAAGAAAACAGGCAAAACTAGTGCACTAGTGAACGCAATCACCACAGAATGTATTGTTTTACAGAATGTACAGAATGTACATTTACATTCATTGCATTTGGCAGACTCCATTATCCAGAGCAACTTACATTACTAGTTCATTTATATTATCGAACAACTAAGTGTTATGGCCTTGCTCAAGGTGCTCAACAGTGGCAACTTGGTGCTACTGGGGCTTGAACCTTCTGATAAGTAACCCAGAGCCTTATCCACTGAGCCATGATTAGGCACTGGAGCAGTTTACTAATTTTTAAAGGGTGGGTGAAAATACATGTATAGTTTACCCTCCTCTATTCCTTGTTTCATCTTTTTAAAAATAATTTAGACCTAAATTCCACAGTTGATATACTGTTTAAATTGATGTCACTATCCATCATTAGGCTGAAAAAAAAAAACAGACCCACCAGAGAGACAGCAGACACTTTAGAAGAGGCCAAATCTACAATTTGAAAAAGAAATGCACTGCCAAGCTCAGGAGCACACAGAACTACAGTGGCTGAGTGTTTCACAACATCTAGCCAATCAAGGGGTAGGCCTATAATTTAAAGTCTACAATCAAGAAACACCTTTATGAATGTAAAGGCAGAGGATTTACCTCAAGATGAAAACCACTGTTATCACTCAAGAACAAAAACGGTTGATGAGACTTTGCTAGAAAGTTTTTAAAAGAAGAGTATAGAAAAGGAAGAAGAGAGGGTCATGATGAAAGCATATCAGTGAGTCTGTTTAACATGTATGCATGTATGTTTTTTAGTATTTCTTGATACATAAAACCATAGAACTATATATATATATATATATATATATAGAGAGAGAGAGAGAGAGAGAGAGAGAGAGAGATGGCAATAAAAATTTGGGTCCTGTGACAGGTTAATGTACTGCCCCTAACCTCATTGCCTACAATGATGCAAGGAGGGGGAGTGTGTGTTACTCACTATGCATTCATTCATCTTCAGTAATCGCTTTATCCTCGTCACAGTCACAGCAGATTCAGACACTATCCTGGAAACACACGATAGGAACGTATTAACATTAACAGCATTTGCCAGACACCCTTATACCAAAGTTCTCTTTAGTCTCCATCAAAAACCTATCCTCATGCTAGAACAAGTAGGTCAGGGTCTAAGAATACTACTAAGTAAAACCCTTTTAGAGAGGAGCAAGTACAACATGGGATTCAGGGTATGAATGGGGGAAGGATAAGTTTCTCTGTCGTTCATTTTTGCCATTCACAGCAGATCATTTGCTGTTAAGAAAAGTTATAAGGCAGGTTATTTTGGACGTTTGTGGGAACAAGCAGAGCAGCACCACCAGGTGTACAAAAAGTCTTTTAGGCCTAGACTGTAGGTTCATGCATCCATAGAATGTCATCAATGATTGTAAAGCCACAAGTGAACTACAGTTGAGGGTGAATTTGATCAAGGTGGATTTTTTACTTTATTATCATTTTTTTTCTCCAAAATGCATTAGGAAGAGAAACTAAATGAAACCAAACTTACAGATTAGGCATAGCGCAATAAAAGTATTACACAAAAGAACACAGATGAAAGAAAGTTAAGTTTACTGGGTTTATTTATTTAATTTCAAATCTGTTTTTCTCCCACAACCAATACATGCAGATTAGGTCAACTAGCTACTCTGAATTTCTTGTGAATGTGAATATGAGTATGAATGATTCATACTTCTTTAGGTTTTTCCAGTCGTGAATTTTCCTTTAAAGACAGACATTTATTAACTCAGCTATTTGGTCAGAAAGCAGAAGTTTATTCCACCATCTGATTTCCAGTTCAGAGAAATCTTCATGCTTGTATTCTTCCTTTTACTTTAAGGAAAGGTGGTTCAAGTTAAGTTGAGCATAAGTGCCTTCTGGTAGGTGGAGGCTGGTAGGTTTTGGCTTTGTAGATAAGCATCAGTGACTGATTGAGGCATGTACAAGAAGCCAGTGAAGTGATGTGAAAAACTTTAATAAAATAAAGCCAAGTTACAATGCATGATACGATAATGTTTAAATAAGTAAATATATAAATATTATCTATAACTTTATTTATTTATTTCTTTGTTTGTTTTTTTGTTTGTTTGTTTAGTGGAAGTAATAGTATAGGTATTCACCTTACTTTATGTGCAGGTAAAGGTAAGTATATTTAATGTACATTACACTTTCATTTGTTCATTATAGTAGTGGCTGCTTTCTGATAATGTCAATCATGTTTGTAAAAGGTTGGGCTCAAAAATATTTTAGAGCTACAGATCAGTTGTAAGTAGGTGTATGCCCTTTAAAAATGGTGCTTGAATGGGTGAATAAAGCATTCGTAAAGTCAGTGGTCACTCAGTGGTTAAAGCTCTGGGTTACTGACCCAAAAGTTCTGGGTACAAGTCCCAGCAGCTCCGATCTGCGACTGTTGGGCCCTTGAGCAGGCCCCTTATCCCCACTTAATTAGTCAACTGTATAAAATGATAAACGTAAGTCACTCAGGATTAGGTGACCGTGAAACACTGTAAATGTAAAACTGTCCTTCAGTTAAACAGATGTTCATACTGGCTCCCCTTCAGTTCACTCACCAGCCTCATCTCGGAGTTGAGGACACCATCTTCTACATGCTAAACCATGTGTACACCCACCAGGACCAGCTGGCGAGCACTGTGAGGGTCATGTATTTTGATTTTTCCAGTGTATTCAATACCATCAGGCCAACCATCCTGGGTGAGAAGAAGACAGCGATGCAGGTAGATGTCTCTCTTGTGTCCTGGATTGTGGACCACCTGACCGGAAGACCACAGTATGTGCGACTGCAGCACTATGTGCTGGACACAGTGATCAGCAACACCGGAGCACCACAAGGGACCGTCCTTTCCCTTTTGCTCTTCTCCCTCTACACAAAGAACTTCAGCTACTGCACAGAGACCTGCCACCAGAAGTTTTCTGATGACTCTGCTATAGTTGGATGTATCAGTGGAGGTGATGAGACGGAATATCGAGCTGCTGTGGACTCCTTTGTCACATGGTGTGAGCTGAATGATCTGCAGCCTAATGTGACCAAGACCAAGGAACTGATTGTAGATTTTAGGAGATCCAAAACACCAGCGGCCCCATCCAGGGTGTCAATGTGGAAATGGTGAAGGACTACAAATACCAAGGATTTATACTGACAATAAACTGGACTGGGTAAGGGACTGGGTAAGGGACTGGACACTACTGCACTTTACAAAAAGGGCCAAAGCCATGTCTATTTTTTGAGGTGGCTAAGGTTGTTTAACATCTGCCGAACACTGCTTAGGATGTTTTATAAGACTGTTGTGGCCAGTGCCATCCTGTATGGTGTTGCATGCTGGGGCAGCAGGCTGAGGGTTGCAGATGCAAACAAAAAAACTGATCCACACTGGATTATTTGACGGTAGTGTCAGAAAGGCGAATGTTGTTCAAAATAAAGACAATATTGAACAATACCTCCAACCCACTTCACAACCTGCTGATCAGTCACAGAAGCACATTCAGTGAGAGACTGATACCACCTAAATGTACCACTGAACGACACAGGAAATCATTCCTACCTGTGGCCATTAAACTTTACAACTCCTCCATATAGCAACAACATCCACTGTTTTACATTTGTATTTTGCACTACATTTATATTGTACTGTTTATCATATTGATAATACTGTACATTTTACTCACTGACACGATTCATTCTGTATCTGTTTATATAGATATTAGTAACTTCTATTCTATTCTGAAATTCCTAAATTTACTGTGTAGTAACAAACTTATCTAAGAAGCCTCACACTGTCAGTTTTTACTGAGCATTCCATTGGGTCAACCACTCTGTAGACTTTATGTAGTAATATATATATATATACTACCATTAGGCTATGGCTGCCTCCAATATATAATATATAATGTATATTCATTCAATAAACTATTATTGAAGTACAGTATTGTGCAAAATATTGAATGCAAAGAAGCTGACATATTGCTTATTGGTTACTCCATAGTTCTTTGTTTACAGTGGCATCTAATCAAAATTGTGGTTGTTACCAGGACAACAAAAATAAATACATTTCTAATAATAACTAAAGACACAAACAGAAGCGACATATTTCCTGGCGACAGACACATGTAACTATCCTTTATATTCAATTTTATTTTTTGTACAGTCTCCTTTAAATGTATTGGAATGAGATGAGATATTTTATTTTTACTTTACACTGGATATATCCAGGGGATCAAAATATAATATGAGATGACAGAATTTCAGGTTGTATTTCATGATATTTATATTTAGATGTGAACATAGCACATGCCATGGCTTTTGTTTGTACCCACACATTTACCAAGCAAGCCAAACATTTTGGAACATGTGACTGAGTAATGTTTCCTGTTGGCCAGATAGATTGATTGTTTAAGCACTTAATCCCTCTGAATAACGTGAGCCCTGGAATTCACCTGTAAAGACAGCATTTGTTATTCAAAATGAAAAATCACCATGAAGACCAAAGAGTGTTTTTTTTGGGGGGAAAGTAACCTATTTGATACTGTGGAAAGAGAAAACTGATCACAGCCTTTGCACAAGCTGTGGGCACAGACAATACAACTATTTTAAATTTCTCAAAAATGAAACAAACACCTGTGTACTAACAAGCACACATCAAAAAGGTCAGCTATGAAGAAACAACAGCAGTTGTTAAAAGAAACAAATGAATCTTGCGAATCATTGTCCAAAAACAACAGTCAGTGACATCACCAACAATGTATGAAGGTACCACAATACACTATTTAACTAAGACTTTGAGAGTATAAATATAGAGACCATACCAATATGTAAAATACTTTTCAGCAGTAATCTAAAAGCGAGACTTTGCAAAAATAAAAAAACAAAGAAAAAGGCTTGCTTCTTCATCTTACTGATCTTAAAGAAGATTGCAACAGTCTGGTGATGTCAGTGGTTCATCAAGCTGTTGTAAGCAAGGAATATGCAAACCAATATATACTATTTATTGACCAAGCATGAGGTCAGATAATACACCAAAGCAACGGACTGGAAATTCCCATACTGACCGAACTAATGAACTTAATAATTTTTTAATTTATGACATTTTTGTAAATCCTGAAAAAAAACCCTACAAATAAAAAAGAGAAGAAACTGGAAAAAAGATGCTTATGACTCATAGCTAAAGGCTTTGCTAAGGGAAAGATGAAACCCCTTATGTATGGATGAGTGAGCTTTCGCTGAAGCTGCAAAAAGAACTTGCAAATGTACAGAAAATGTCCATCGAGTCTCCCTGAGAGTATATGCTACAATCATGGAAAAATTGATTCGATAAGTGAAGAGTGTACATGTTCTCTTAATTCTGCCTAGGTATCAGCACGATCATTGGAGGTTTTATTTTTTTCGCTCTTTTGGTAACCTTTGAAACTCATTCTGGCTGTTGCTCTTTTCATCAGTGACCAGCAGAGTGGATTTCTTCTTCTTTAAACTTCAGGATAGTTAAAATCACTTTCTGACTGCTCATCATTACTCAGGTTGAAAAGCTACCAGCAGTGAATCGAATGTGATCTTTGATTTTAATAATTATTAAAAAAAAGTTGACGTTTTTAAACCTCCTGTTTTGGCCAAGAGCTGGTGGGCTGAGCAAAAGTTATTGATCGGTCCATACTGGGGAATTACAGACCATTCAACAACTTTTCAGGCTGTTCATCGTTCATTTTCTGAACCGCTTATTCCTAATTATAGTCGCGGTGAGGCTGGCACCCATCTCAGCCAACTCTGGGCAAGAGCAGAATACACCCTGGACAGCTCGCCAGGCCATCACAGGGCAGAATCATGCTGACAGCAACTCACTGGCCTAATCTTTACGAGCAACTCTTCATGGTTCTTTTACATGCGTCTCACCACAGACAGTGAGAGACATGGCTGGCCTCTGACAACCCAGTTAGCTGCACTGGGGGACAGCAGTGACTACTCGGTGATAGTGGGGCTTGAACCCCTGACCTGCGGATCAGTAAGCAAGCACCCTACCACCAGGCCACAACTGCCCCCCTTTCAGACTGGTTGCCTTATAATAATGTGTAATTTATGTTAAATTACTGCTTTCTGTTCTTATACTTTTGGTCAACTAAAACTGTTGTACTGTGCTTCTGAAGGTTCTAACTTTATTACAGATTTAAATATCAGGAAAGGAAAGCTGAAATTCTGATTTATCATATCATAATAATTTTTTTATCTTAACCCTACGATCTTAACCCTCACCTAAATGTTTTCACTGTGAGGTCCCACCGTAGGACTTAGGCATGTCTGTCTGTTTTGATCTGCTCTCTCTTCTCCTGTGTATTTCTTTGATTACAGGCTCCACCCTGATTAGTTCCCTGTTCCTCATCCCCACCGGAGGATAAAAGGGGGCCGCTTACCTTGTCCTGATCGCCAGATCGTCTTGGGCCGTCATTGAATGAGCAATTGCGTCTTCACGGAGAGAGCTTGTGTCGTCATAGAGAGAGGACGTATCTCTGTGTACGCACCACAATCCAGGCGTTATCCCCATAGTGTTCATGTTCCACGTATTCCGTGTTCCTAATAAAGGATCCCTGTTTTCACCTGATCTTATTGTTTCTGTCCTGCATTTGGGTCTATCTGTTTTTGGTACCAGTGTAACATTACGATCTGGCCAGACATGGACCCAGTGGACAGAGATCCGATCAGCCAAGTGCAAAAGTCACAGAAGCTACAGATTAAAGCCCATGAGACCCAGTTATCCACCAACGGGATTGCAGGAGTTTGCGGACCGCCAGGACCGGTTTCAGCAGGAAGTGTGCGCGCAGGTGAGTCTGCTGATAACCGTGAGTCTGGAGCAGCTGCTTTCACCTCCGCCAACCACGCCAGCATCCCCGCTACTACCCATTACCCTGCCTCCAGAAATCCCCTGCCTTGTCCCGTTCGCCTCGCCCCACCCGAGAAGTTTTCGGGAGAATCTGGGAGGTGCCGCTCCTTCCTAGTTCAGTGCGAGCTGCACTTCCAGAATGATCCAGCCGCCTTCGCCACCAAACAAGCTCAGGTGGCGTTTATGATCTCCCAAATGTCAGGAAGAGTGCCGGCATGGGCTACAGCGGAATGGGCTTGAGGCGCAGCGGCTCGGATTGAGACAAGGTTCTCGGAGGGTGATTACGCCCTCTGAAGTTCCGCATTCTGGCTGCCGACAGTGGCTGGAATTCCGCGGCCATGAAGGAAGCCTTCATCAGCGGGCTCGGCGAGGAGATCCGGGACCACCTCGCCCCTCATGAAACTCCAGCCGAGTTCGAGGACCTAGTTGACCTGGAAATCGGAATCGATAACCAGCTTCAGAAGAGGTAGTCGGATCGGCGCCGAGCCGCTAGGGGGACCTTCGCGCCGAGAGTTTCACCCTGGTTCATCAGTATTTTCGCCACCCAGCGCAGAGCTAGCGCCCCCTCCCGTCCTGGAGGAACCCATGCAGTTGGGACGCGCCAAGTTGTGCCCGGAGGAGCACCAACGCCGCCAGAGGATGGGCTTGTGTTGTTACTGCGGGATTTTTTTCTGTTTTGAATTGCCAGTTGATTCGTATTGCAGGGTGTAATTGTATCCACTTTCATCCAGTGCTTTCTGTTAGGGATGTGCGGCTTGGGCGAATGCTGCACTGTCAGATGATAATGATGACAGCCGTTTGTTGATTCCGGCGGGAATGTTCCTTGTGAAGGTGGGTGGGTGATTACTTTCGCAGTGTATGTATTGGAGTGTGGTGCTGGGCTTTGTGAAGGGCTGATAGGTGCTACTGTTCAGGTTGAAAGTGACGTCTAGGAAGTTGGTGGTATGTTTATTGGCCTCGATTGTTATCCGTAGTCCGTTGCCCTTGAATATTTGGCATATTTTTTTCTTGATTTTTTCTGTCTCGCTTGGTGATGCATTGATGATGGCGAGTCCATATAGTCCAACGTTAATTTTAAGATGCTCTAGTTGGGAAAGGAGGAAACTTCCTACGAGCTCACATGTTTCGGCGCTGTCGTAGCTCCCCACTGTGACGTTGAATGCTGTGTTGCCTTTCTTCTGCCATGGTTGATTTTTGTGGGTTAATATGGATTTTTTTTCGTGTGTTATAATGTTCCTTTCGTCGTCGGTGATGTTCTCGTGAGTGGAGGCGAAGTCGCGTGCTTTATTGAGGAGATCTTGGCTGATAGATGGGTATAACTCTTCAATGTCGAAGCAGATAAAGTTTGAGTTTTGTTTGTCCGTGGCTGTTAAACCAGTTAAACCAGTTGATCACTGATGTGGTGTTTTTCCATTGGTTGAGTTTGGATTTTTTTGTGATGTTTTTGTTAATGCGGTCGAGGATCTGCTTGCTGATTTTTCCTATTTCTGATTTGGTAGGGTTGATAAGTCTGCAGGTAGGTTTGTTGGTGAAGTTTGGTTTGTGATCTTTGAGTGTTATGAAAGCCTCTCTGTTTGCTGTGGTGTCCACTCAGTCATCTATGCTCAGTTTTGTAGTGATTTTTTTGGTGGTGGTAGGTTCTGCTTTCTTGTAGGATTTTGTGATGTTTTTTCCAGTAGGTCATTGTATGTAGATGGTTTTAATTTGTAGAAATTTGTTGTTTTG
>JAOUQZ010044171.1:0-11913 GCA_028564935.1 Neosilurus hyrtlii | reverse complement strand
CTGAGTAAGTGAAGAGGGACCTAGAACATCCACCGGCGTATGTCCCCTCAGAGAGGGCTCTGAGTTCCGACAAGTGCAACAGGCTGGTAATCATTTACTGGAGTGATAGGGGCCTTTTTGGGCACTGGAATGGTTGCAGTCTTGAAGCACGGCAGGACTTTGGCTTGTCTAGTGAGGTGTTAAAGATGTCTGTTAGGACACAAGCCAGCTGATCAGCACATTCCCTGAGCACTCATCTGGTAATGTTGTCAGGGCCCGGGACTACACCTGATGCTAGAATTGTCCGGGCTTTAATCACTTCCTGCATGGATTATGGAAATGCCCTTTTGTTTGGCATTGCCAAAAGCCAGATTGACAGACTGCAACGAATACAAAATGCAGCTGTGCACATGATAACACAATGCCCAATGCGTGAGCACATTACCCCGATCCTCTGAGACCTCCACTGGCTCCCCATCCACAGAAGGATTCATTACAAAGTACTTTTGTACTCATACTGGACTCAACATTGTATTAATCTAGCTCAACCTCAGTATTTAGTGAAGATAGTGAAGGACCTAAGCCATCCCAGCAATGGAGTTCTCTCTCTGTTGCGGTCAGGGAAACGTTTCCGTTCCTTGAAAGCAAACACTAAGCAAATGAGGAGTTGCTTCTTCCCGCAGGCTGTTCGGGCCCTGAACCAGAACACTGGTACCTGGACACTGTAGACTCTACCCCACACATAAACATCCACCTCAGCTGATTGTTGCACACAGCCACTTGTCACTTTGCACATAGACACTTTACAAACAAACAATTACTTGAAAAATCGCCACTGCATTTACAGACAGACATTTACTTGAAAAATCGCTACCGCATTATATTTCATTGTATTGACTTTATATTGGCATTTATATTTCACTTATATTTCATTTTATATATTTTTTGTATCCTATATTTTATTTTATATTTATATTTAATTTTATTCTATATATTTTCTATTTTTGCATCTTTATATTTATTCTGATCTTTAACAGTAAAATCCTTTAAATAGTTTTTGTTATAATTATTGTTATTGTTCTTTTCTTCTTGTTACTTTGATAGCTTATTCTTCACATTTTTGGACAGTCGTACTAAGCATTTCACTACATATTTAACTGTGTATAATTTCTTTGTGACAAATAAAATTTGAATTTTAACTGTAATGTAAACAGAGTTCAAACTTTGCTACAGCTAAACAGCGTTACAAGGCACAATCTCACCCTCTGTTTGGAAAGTCTGACCACACCTCCACCTTCCTCATGTTTAAATATAAACAAAGGATCAAGCAGTAAGTTCTGGCTTGGACAAACCAATCAGTGGCCACTCTGCAGGACACTTTGGATGACACAGACTGGGACATGTTCCGGCGCAGCTCTGATGACGTCAGCATGTTTAAGGAAGCGGTTGTGTGATTCGTAGGGAAACTGGTGGATTACACAGTTCAGAAGACTACCCTCAGAATGTTTCCTAATCAGAAGCCGTGGGTGAATAAATCCATTCATGATACTCTGAGATCCCATTCCGCTGCGTATAACATGGGGTTCACCAATGGAAACATGGACAAGAACAAGACTGCATCCTATAACGTGGGCAAAGTGGCATCACGGGTCGGGTCCTGAAAACCAGTGCTGACCAGCTTGCTCTAGTGTTCTCTGAGATTTTCAACCTCTCCCTGGATTAGTTGATAATCCCGACATGCTTCAAACAGTCCATCAATTCAATTCAATTCAGTTTTATTTGTATAGCGCTTTTTACAATTGTCATTGTCACAAAGCAGCTTTACATAGTAAAATTTATTTAAGGAGTAATCTAAGAATTTTTCTACAACCCCCTACACATCCTTAATGAGCAAGCCCACAGCATCAGTGGCAAGGAAAAACTCCCTCAGTTGACACAAGGAAGAGACCTTGAGAACCATCACTGTTCTGGTCCCCAAGAAACCCCAGCCCACCTGCCTGAAAGACTACCGCCCAGTAAGTGGCCCTTACCTCAGTAGTGATGAAGTGCTTCAAAAAGGCTAGTCAGAAACTTCATCACTTCTTTCCTACCAGCCACCATGGACCCTCTACAATTTGCTTACCATCCCAACCGAGCTACATACAGCTCTGAGTCATCTGAACAGCAGAAAGGGGAATTATGTATAAATGGTGTTAGTTGACGACAGTTCAGCATTTAACACCATAATCCCCTCCATACTCACCACTCAGATGGAGACTTTCTACACTTGCACCATTGAGAGCAACCCATAAGTTTGAGAAATGTATTGCTCTAGCAGCACTAAGAGCTTTTCTGTAAATAAGGAGACTCTCTTTCCATGATAGTTGGAATACCATTAATGTAGTGTAGCCCTGTGGATCTTATTTCATTCATTTATATGCAGATACCACAATGGTTAGGTTGTTAAAAAATGTTTATAAAGTATAAATATGTTTAAAATGTGTCAGATGATAACATGTTAAAATTCTGTATACTGTAAAAAGTCAGAGAAAACTAAAAAGAGTGGTGTTTGTTTAAAGTAATTCATGGTTGGTTGTCTGTACACATATCTGAAGACCACAAGCGTGATGTCAGCCTTTATTGTCAATCTTTTATTCTCTCATCCCTATTGGCATGTCTGTAGTCTGTAGCCACTCCTGTCCTCACCTGGGTTAGGAAGGAGGGGCTTAGCGCCACCTCTGTGCCGCCGCAAAGTACGCAACAGCCAAGATGGTTTTATCGGTGCCCGAGCAGGTTAACTGTAAATGGTAAATTTATTAATGCTCCCTACTTCCGGGACTGACGGAGAGTCGTCCTGTGGTCGATATGTCTGAACTCTGAGAAACTGCCAGAGATAAATATATGTGTATTTATGTACTCGGAGCTTGGTTTATTATAATGTGTAAATGATGAGCTAAATTGCTAATCGCGGCTAGCCTTTAGCTTAGCCGGCTCATGGACTTTCACACTGTTATTTCTGCATTGCAGCTAGCAATTGCTCATTTGTTTAAGATATGTTATGGGTTTTTTGCCATGAGTCAGCTTATAGCTGAGTTATGGAGAGGACTTATGTGATTCAGGACTGGACATTTTGCCATAAGAGGGAGGGAGTGAGGACCAGGAGAGCCCTGGACTGTTGGAGAGAGACTGCTGTACTTGAGCGCTGGTTCCACGCACAGTGTTGCTGCTCGCTCTATTCCATTGCCACTGAAACTGCACCTTGCTTTTGCATTTTCTTCTATCTTCATCATTTCACCTTAGACTGTTTCTGGTTTCATGAGTGCACCTTTCTGTCTTTGCTGGTTATACTAGTGAAGTGGCCTTTTATTTTCGGCCTCACCACTCACAAGCATAGACGGGGCCTGCAACGTTTTTATTTTAGAACCCAATGTGAATGTGTGTGAGTGTGGGCTGTGAACACTTGAGTTTTCTTGTCATTTTGATGGTACTTTATTCTTTGGGTTCATCAGGAGTCAGTTATGGGTATGAGCATGGTATGAGAAGTTGCATACTGAACAGTGAGCCAGTTAATTAATTTGTGAATAGTTAATTTGTGACTTTGTAATAAATTAGTGTTGTTTAAACTAAATCCTGTGTTGTAATTATAAGGAGAAACTTTGTAATAAATGTATGTTTAACGGGTTGAATTGAATGTTTAATTTGAAGGGGAAGTACCAACATCTGTGTTTACTTCTTAAAGGTTTAGGAGGCACCGCCAAATTATTTGAAAACATTATTACAGTCATCACAGGTATATAGCACTTTCTATAGATGAACTCAGGCCCCATCCTATTGTAATACAACACCCTTAATCTTTGTCAGTCAATACAAATTATCTACAACGGACTTGGGTTACAGTAGTTTGACACCATTTTCATTCTAATTTATGGGTGTTCTTTTTTAGTGTGTGTGTGTGTATAATGATTATAACAGGGTTCAAATTTTTTCTGTCTGATTAGTTTTCTTTAGCATAAATTTGACTCAAAAAACTTAGAAGCTTGTTCGAGTTCTGTAGGGTCTGATTTTGATCCTATCATAGTAATAAAATTCTGCACAGTAGTTGATGTAAAAGTATGCCTAATGCATTAATGTGGTGAGTTGTATATATTAGTACTCCAAAAGTTAATATTATATCTAGTGTCTGGCAACCTGGGTGGGTCCTTTTATATTCTAATTTGCTCCTACTGAATCTAGAATAGACACTACAATATTATCAAAATGAATATTAAAGTCACCAATAAAATATTATATATATATTATATATTATAATTATAATATAATATTATAATATATTAAAGCTTTACCTAATGAAACAACCATGTTTGAAATGAGGTATGCAAATTCACATAGGAAGACAGAGTACATCCCTGGCGGTCTGTAAATAATAATTAAAGGTATCAGCTGTGTGGACATATTTTTTCCGGAAATATATGTTATGTTAGTGTATAGAATTTCTATACAATAGTTATATAAATAACTGTGAATCCTCCTCCTCTGCCAGTTAGACAAGGTTGGTGCATATAACTGTATCTGGGAGGACTCGCTTCATTTAATGCTACATACTAATTGGTTTTATCCATGTTTCTGTTAAACACATTACACTAAATTTCTGATCAGTAATGATTTCTTTAACAATAAATGTTTTAGACGTAAGAGATCTAATATTTAACAATCCTATCTTTAGATCAAATGCGCTGGCCATGGATTCAGTATGATTTAAATTTATGTTAATAAGATTACTAAAACAAACTCTCTGAGTGTTTTTTCATTTTTGTGCAGTTTGGGGAACAGACACAGTTTCTATAGCATTGAACTTGACCTTGAGTGATGACTCTGTGCAGCAAGTAGACGCTTGGGTTAGCCTGTTTGTCTGCTCTCTGGCCTCGGCTCTGGATAGTTACTGACTACTCCTTTTCTCAGACTATGTGCTATGCTGCAAGAAATGAGAGTGGAACCTTCCGCAGTGGGATGGATTAACCCTAAACAGTACTCCAATTATCTATAAAGCCCACTTTGTTTTTGGAACACCACTTGGACTTCCAGCAGTTCAGCGACCCTAGCCTGCTGTAATCTACATTCAATTCAATTCAATTTGTATAGCACTTTTTACAGTACAAAGCAGCTGTACATAATAAAAGTAATTTAAAGAGGAATTTAAAAATTTTTCTACAACCCCCTACACATACGTAATGAGCAAGCACATGGCAACAGTGGCAAGAAAAAAACTCAGTTGACACGAGGAAGAAACCATGAGAGGAATCCAGGCTCGAAAGTGAAACCAATCCTTATTTGGGTGAAACCGTAAAAATACAAACCCTATAAGAAAACTGCATTAGTCCAACATGTAGTCCGGTTGGTTATACCACAACTGTAAGTCCTAAATAACTGTAGCAAAAGAGTTTATATCACCATCAGTGAAAAGTCATCTTCACAGTCGCTGATCTAAGCCCATGTGAATCTTCATCAGCAGGAGTGAGGCGCTTCCAAGATCAGAACTCCAGCCAGCATCAGCATGCCAGGAGAGACCACAGGACTCACAGAGCAGAAGGATCAGGAGGATCAGGATCACCTGCATCCCAGAAGTAGCATGTGTACCTCAGGAAAAACACAGAGAGAGAAAGAGGTCAAGGTGTAGGAGTAGGTAAGAAGAGGTCAAAGAGAGAGGTCATGCTTTACCAGAGCTCCTAAACTCTTACAGATAAAATGGTTTTAAAATGAGATAAACCAAAATAAAACAGAGAAAACTCAGAAAAAAACTACAAGAAGATATTCAAAGGATCGTTCTATTGGAAGAAATTACTACAATCCCTGGAGGAAATACTGGAAAATCATCTAAACTAATCATCAGCCAACAGGCAAACAGAAGCACAGAAGAAATCAGGATCACCTAAACTAAAATCCAGAGACCTAAACTTTATTAAGAAAAACATTAATCGATCCCTGAATCAAAGGATAACACCTGCAGTAAGCTCTGAGGTAAGAACCTCCAAATATATAAAACAGCTTCAGAAATTTTTAATTATTGTGTTTAGCTTCTCTGCTAACATAACTAGCAACAAAGTGTTTCAATGCAAAGGAAACTCCTCCCCTTACCATATCTTATCCAAACGAACTGAAAAATGCACAGGCTAAGAAATCCTACAAACACAAACTACTGAGAGAAAACCCAAAATCTCTCAGAGCAGATTCCACTCAAAGAGGAGGCAAATTTATCATCACAAATCTCCTGTTAAATTCAGATCACACTGAGATGTGGCACAGGGCCCTCTGTACACACTACACACACCATAAAAAGAGGGGTATATGCAGCAGCAGCCAGATCGTGATAGAGGAAGAGGACAGTGAAAACATGTTTCTGACTATTAACATCTACAACAACAGTTTCAGATCATGTTCCAGGGTAGTGAAGCCAGCCTCATCTCTGTCCAAGATGACTTCAACACCATAAAAACCCTAAAGAACAGACATGGAGAGAAGAAAGGGGAGGGGCACCAGACAGACACACAGACAGATGAAGCAGGGGAGGAACTAGAGGAGGAAGAAGAAGAAAAGGAAAAGGAGAAGGAACTCTTACTTCATCTCAGTACAGCCCAGGTTAAGCAGCTGGAGAGTACAATGACCCAAATCAGAGAAAACCTTCCTCTACAAGAGGTGGAGCTGACAGAACTTAAAGATATGGTACTCTTCAATCTCCTCCCACAGAATCTCAGCAGCATTTAAAAAATCAGATGAGCCTCATCAACACCCCCCTTCTAGAGCTAAGAGATGAAATTCAAAAACTCAAAGAGGATAAAGACACGCTGAAAAGCGAACTCAATCCAGTTATAGGAGAGATCCACCTCAGAGACCAGAGAATAACCAGCCTGACAGGGCAGCTACAGAGACTCACTCAGCTTCAAAGCCCCCATGCTGGACCACCAAAGCCCCAGCCACAACCACCCAACACTAAAGAGAACCACTGTCCCCCAAAACAGAGCCACAGCGGAAACTCATACTGCCACAGAGAAACATTCTGCAAAATCTCCAGAGCACACATACACAGATGCAGATGTGGTCATCTTAATACTCAACTGGACAATTTATAGATGAAAAACACCTGGACACAGAGTCACTAAACTGTGGTGTCCCAGGAGCAGAGATGCATTCGAAGTGATCACAAAGACCATTTCAAATGAACCAAGTCACATCATCATTCACACTGGCACCAAGGATCTGAGAACACAACAGAAAAGAGTAGCTGATTGTGTTAGAAAAGTGGCACACACTGCCACAAACACATCCCCCCATCCAAAATTATAATCTCTACCATCCTATCCAGCAGAGACTTTCACCCTGCCACCATCCAATGGGTCAACGCAACCATCACCCGCAGCTGTGCATCAATGCCAAATGTCCATCTGGCACAGCACCCCAACCTCAACATTCACAGCCTCCATGACCAGGTTCACTTATGCAAAGACACATTGGGCACATTTTCAAATAATCTTAAAAATGTGGCTCTTGGACACAACCCAGACAGCCCCCAAAGGAGCAACAGACATCTCAGCCTTCACAGACCCCTCCACACACCACCGAGGAGGATCATACCAGAACCGGTAGCCTATCACCGCTACCCGCACACACCTAAAGTGGCCCCAGCACAACGGCCGCTCACCTCACTCCAGACACACTGAACTGTTACAGCCACAGAGTTATGCCATTGCAGTGAAGACACCAAGGTTTATCTCTGCCTTAAAGCTATTTATATCTGTAATCTCATTTAATTCCATCTCAGATGAAAACACTCTGTTTCTATGTGGAACATTCAGAGCATTACATCTTCACTGTTTGGGTGTAAAAGTGAAACTTGTTAATTTTAAGGGGAACACAAAATACACATTATAATCCTCCAGGAAATCTGGAGTAGATCGACAACTCACTGTTCCACAAACTACACAGAACTACTCATCCCTTCAACTAAACATTCTACCATAAAAAAAGGAGAGACTGAGGCAGAATCATCATCTGGTTCAAATCTATCTAATTTCATAACACCCCTAAAATTAAACAAATCACATATCTGGCTTAAAATTAAGAAAAATTACCCCTATCTTTAAAAGTGGAGATAAATTTGACACTAATAATTACCAGGGCATTTGTGTGAACAGTAACCTGGGGATGGGCAGCATTATTAACTGCAGACTTATGGACTTCCTTATGTAACACAGTGTTTTGAGTAAAAGTCAAATTGAATTTATACCAAATCACTGCACCACCAACCACATTGACACCCTACACACCCTAATTAACCTCCACGTTAACCAAAACGACAACAACATATTTGCATGTTTCATAGATTTACAAAAAGCGTTTGATTCAATCTAGCATGGAGGTCTATTTTATAAAATTCTTGAAATCCGCAAAGGGGTAAAACATATGACCTTATTAAATTCATGTACGCAAACAACAAATGTGGAGAAAAAATAGGCAATGAAACAAGTGAATTCTTCCCTCAGGAGCATGGAGTGAGATTGGACTGCCCTCTGAGCCCAACACTCTTCAATTTATATATCAATGAATTGTCCTCCATTTTAGAAAGCTCAGTAGCAACGGGTCACACTCTACACCACTCAGAGGTCAAACTCCTGCTGTATGCAGATGATCAGGTCCGGCTGTTTTCCAGCTCTCAGGGTCTTGTCGGAACTCAGAGCCCTCCCTGAGTGGACATACGCCAGGTGGCTGTTCTGGTCCCTTCTTTTATCACTTAAATTCCATAGCAGTCAAATATAATTACTTTAATATACTTAATAAAATCAAAAACCTCAACACAGCAGATGAGCAAAGGCACTGGTTGTTTATTCCAAGTCACTATCCCAAAACATAACAAAACAAAGAGAGCAGCTGGTCTCAATGGTCTGATCCAATCAACAGCAGAATAAGATCAGCAAATTCCCCTATGGCAATCCCCGTCTTTTATAGTCTTTGGCGTTTTTAAGCCATTCCCCTTTGACCTTGCCTATGACACCAATTTCCCCTTATGTTTGTGTTTCGACTCCTCCTACACTACATTTCCATTTCCTATTGTTTTCTGTTGTGATGTCATATTGTTCCTCCCCTTTTGTGACCTCATACTTCATACTGTGACGTAGCCCTGCTGATTTCCTCTTATTTTCAGGCATTTTAAGGTGTTGTTATAAGAAAAATATGTGCTAGTTTATAAGCACCCTCTTCTGCTTCACTTTATCATTTTCTGACTTTGCTCCTGTGTGAACACACTACATTCTGAATCATCCATTATGTGTAAGTGCCCTTAACTTCCCTTTTTTTATTCTGTTTTAGCAACACCACGAGCGTATTCTTGCACAATATGGTTGTCAGGTTATTTTGTTCTCTACTGTAAGCTATTTTCCACACTGACCTTACTATTTTAGATGTCTGTCATGAGTTCGTTGGCCTTTGAGCATTTCGTTATGTTTATTATAAACAATATTGTGCTGATGATATATTTTTGGATTAACTAGTCTCATGACATACATCACTTTTTTATTTTCCACTGTTCTCAGCTCAGTCAGCCCGTCGTACTATTTTCCGGAGAGGACGATCTGATCGACACCAACCTTACCACTATCCTCTGTCCTGTTCTAATTCCAACCTTTTGGATCTTTTAGAGTTCCTGTCTGCCACCGGGTTCCAATCTGGTTTTCCTGGGTCCCAATCCAGGTCTCCTCATTTTTCCTCTCAGACTCCAGTTATCACCCATGATCAATCTACCCAGACTGAGCCTGATACCCAAGATCAGTCCACTCAGGTGCGCTATTGGTGTTTTTCCCCAAGGTCGGAATCATACTATTACTATAACTCTTCACTCTAGTCGATCACTGACTCACTGTTATTCACTATAGTCTACATTTAGTTACGTAATTAGTTCAAGCTGGGTTACATAGTTTAATGCCAAAGCAATCACTCATCTAAGATTATAGTTTTAATAAGGCTGAATCAAACACTTACCTAAGGATAATAGTAAAAGATAAGGTTTTTTCCCACATTACTCCCCTCTTTGAGACTCTTGAGTCTTACAGCTGTTACGTTTACTTCTATACCAGGTCCATATATTAACCTTTCAAGTTTTCGCCTAACTTCTAAGTTTTATCATCATCTACTTTTAATCATTGTTAATAAATGAGACTCTATTTACATTTTATCCCAAAGACGATAACCTATACTATGTTGTCGACTTTGTATGGAGAGGTTGCATGGCTGGAGTGCACGGACAGGCACAAACACGGTCTCTCTCCTTTATAGTTGATTCTTATCTGTGCAGTCCCTGTTGCCACAGGTCCCTTTTGATATCTCCTACACAAACAAATCACAACTACAATAAGTAGTCCAAATCCACCAAGTGTTGCCGTCAAACCGCCGAAACCACACATTGCATCAGTGGCGTTTGTCCCTGGGGTTCTCTGAAAAGTACCCCACTCTGCACAGTTCACATGGGGTCTGCAAGTAATATAGGAGCCATCAGAAAATTGGACAATTTGCGCATATACTATCGTTGTCTTCCGATCCCTTCTGTTTCACATATTATCCCGTAGGCATGTTGTCTATCTCTTGGCACGGTTGCAGCCCTTACTGTGGTTTGTACAATAAAATCCATTAGCTGGTTTACAAATAGTGTTCGACGTGGTTGTACAGGATACATGTACTTCTAGTCCGTCTTACGCTGAACACAATGTACAGTTGTTGCAAGCCAATAGTCCGTGAGGTGAGTCAGTATACGTCCCGTTTTGGCAGGGTACACAAGTTGTACCGGCATATTCCGTACAATGTCTAAAGACTCGGGTTCCTGCTGCACACATTGGACAGCACTCGCCATTTGTCTTGTATTCCACACGTGCGCAGGTACTGGTACACAGGTCAAGCTGCAGTATGCCAAGGATCATGACGAACATCCACCGCTTCTTAAGAGTGTCCATATCAGAAAAAGTTGAATCTAAGAAGAGAGATACACAGATGACTGTTGAGCCATTACCATTAACTTATTTAGAGTCCGCTTTCTGTGTTTCAGGTTTCACAGCCTGGTCTCTTCCACGACGGTTGATGAAGAAAAATCCTGCACATATATGTCTCTGTTAAGAGTCTTTAGCTCAACCCATTAGTCCACAAGCGTAGTACCAGCCCGTATGTCAAATACAGTCCCATTGATAACGTCAGGCTTACAGCGATGATAAATAGGACTTTTAAGACATCACTTACTTCGCCATGGATTATGACAGACATAATCTTTGCTGTGGCAACATACATGAGAGCACTGATTATAACTGCTCCTAAAACAGTCCACTTCGTAGATGGAGACACAGAGATACCCTCCCACTTCCGCCATGGCCTCAGTGTATATGTCATGACATATTCAGTTCTACACAGTTCACATTGGCGTTTGCCTGACCTCCTAATCCAGTGGTGGAGACAGACTCGATGAACAAAGCCTACACTTCCGTTGCACCGGCATGGCCCAATCAATGGGTTATCCGCGTCTTCCATCTCATAGCAGATTTTGCATATGTCCTGTGCTGGTGGAGTAGCTGGGCTGGCACCTAAGAGGTCCTCCGGCGTAGACATTTCATCTATCTAGACAGCAAGAGAAAAAGCGTCTGTGCATGTGTCTCATAGCACTCCACCATGAAACCCTCATCACTACAGGACCTAAGGGTGTATAAGCTGCCGGCCATATTTCCTTTAGACGAGTCTAAAATCCATATGATAACAGGCCCTGACTGTTCTAGGGTAGATATTAATAATGATCTTCCCACAGGCAAGACTAGAGTTTATATTACACCTATCCTCCGTATCCACTTGAAGAAAATCTATCTCTGGCCAGTCTGTTCGTCTCTCTGTCTCAGATCTAGGACGTCCGGAGCACAAACACAACAACCCACACCG
>JAOUQZ010044170.1:0-11913 GCA_028564935.1 Neosilurus hyrtlii | reverse complement strand
ATGTAAAGCTGCTTTGTGACAATGTCAATTGTAAAAAGCGCTATACAAATAAAACTGACTTGACTTGACTTGACATAGAAATGGGAACCACCTGTCGGTCCATACGACTTGTTAGTCGAATAACTTATTATACTTATTATATAATATTTTTTTTTTATTAAATATAAGAGTTAATAATCTTTATTTACAAATAAGAAGTATAATTATATATATATATAAGCTCAGGGCATTTCTGTGTGGGGTTTGCTTGTTCTCCCCTTGCATGGATTTTCTCCAGGTTCTCTGGTTTCCTCCCACAGTCCAAAAACATGCACATTAGGCTAATTGGCTGTTCCATATCAACACTAGGTGTGAGTGTGAATGGTTGTGTGTGTGTGGGCCCTGTGATGGCCTGGCGAGCTGTCCAGGGTGTACCCCACCCTCACACAGAGACAACTGAGATGGGTACCGCCTCCCCGAGACCCTAATTAGGATTAAACTGCTTAGAAAAAAAATATATATTCACTTTTTTTTTACTTGCTTACTTTCATACATCCTTAGTTTATGTTAGATCACACAGCCTTATGTTTGTTGAAGTTATTCACATTTAGCTGTGTGGGGGGCCTGCCAAGCACTTCAATCCATTAAATACACTTATCCAACTGGGTTCTTAGATTTGGAAAAAGATAAAAACAAGCTTCTTGTAGCCTTTTAGGATAAATGTCTTCAGAATTGTATGTTCCCTAAACTAAACTAAGAACCATTTTAGCAGTAGCAGTTAACAAGTTTCTTTAGAGAGAGCTCTACCGGGTAGGCAGGCACTTAAAAGAACAAGAAGTTTTGATTAAAATTTTATGATTGACAGTAGGGAAAGGTCTATCGATGTTAAGCTGTCTGGGGAGAGATCCTGAGACTGCACTGTAAGTGACTGATCATTGGAGCTGTAGGTCTCCATCACTGTTCTGTGATTAAAGTTTATTATATTTGGTTTCTTTCACTCCTCTTTTAAACCGTATGTATTCCCTGGCTGAAATACAGTGGGTCCTTTCCCCACCCTAGGTTCTGATGTACTGGGGGCCTGGATGTGTGTGGCATTCATGTGTTTTGTCCTTTGGCTAAACAAGCTTCTACCTCAAGCTCTTGGTGCTCTTGAAGTGCACTGGAATAAAGTGCTCTTTAAAAACAATTTGCAGTTTTTCTGTAACTCCAGACTATAGCATATGGAAGAACGAGGTTGTTCCACTGACAATTGTTCTTCACCCTGTCTGGTCTGGTTTTTTTTTTTTTGTGGTCTTGGTGAAGACACATGTTTTAATAGCTGCTATGATGTGTTTGCTCCCCTTCTTCTTCCCTCCATCCTTATGGGCACATTTTGGCCCGGTGTTGTAAGGAACTTCTGACCCCCATCTTGTTTTCCACTGTGTGGTGTGAGTCAAAGAGTAAATCTTGGTCAGTGTGAGAGGGCTTTCTATAGATCTCAATGTTGAGACTTCAGTCCTTTTCCATGTGCACTGCTCTGTCCAAGGAGGTGTAGTGTGATTTTAAACTGTGTGGTTAGCATGTCTGCCTCGCTAGTTCCTGGCTTCATGTCCCGGGCTCAATGACAGCATTTCTTTGTGAAGTTTGCATGTTCCTCCTTGTGCTTGCGTGGGTTTCTTCAAGTCACTTTATTGCCCTTATCAGTGTAACTGGTTGTGTATGAGTTGGCCCTGCAGATCTAGTGTGCTCAAAAATGTAGTTGCAATGTCATACATTTACCATGACACGACAAAAAGAGGTTAAGATGATGCTCATTCTCAGTGCACAGTCCATGTGGATTTGGATTCTTTTGAGTGTTTTATGCTTTTTGTAATAGAAGCCAGCAGGGTCCAAAGGTTACTGTGCATTTCATAGATGGTGCAACCCAGGCACACAAGGATTGTACCAGGTCTGCTCAAATATGGAATTGTTCAATTAACCATGGATACTGCTTAGCATCATTTAACCACTGATGGCATGCCAAGCCATGAGAATCTTCCAGAGTAACAGTGGGTATAGAAAAGAACCAATAATCCATTTCTTTCGCTTATCTGAGGTCACGTCATGGAGGCAACAGGTCTAGGAGGGAAACTCAGGCATCCTGGGGAAGAAATGGCACCTGCAGGCATCCTGAGAGGTCCAGAGCTGTTCCCAGCCATGACAGAATATATAATCAATTCATCAAATTCACTGTATGTCCCTGACACTCCTTTTGTTATGGAGGAGCAAAGCCTCTACCCCAGAGGTCCCCACGCTATCTCTAAAACTGAGCCCAGACACCCTCAGAAATCTAACACTCATTTCAACCACTTGTATCTGGAATTTTATTCTTTTAGTCTCTACTCAAAACTTATGACCATAGGTGAGGACTGGAATGCAGTCTTTTTCAGGTGAAATGTAGATACACTAACAAATTGAATGCTTTGCCTTTTGGCTCGGCTCCCTCTTCACCATTACGGACCATAGAGGTACCCTCTGTACTAATGCAGGACCAATTCATCTATCCATCTTATGATTCAGTCTAACATCACTTGTGAACAAAAGCCCAAAACACTTGAACTCCTCCCATTAAAGCAAAGACTCAGCGGGAGCAATCCACACGTTTCTGATTAAGAACCATAGACTCCGAATTGCAGGGGCTGACTCTCATCCTAGCCGCTTCACACTCAGCTGTGAACCACTCAAGTGCACGAAGAAGGTAATGGTCTGAAGAAGCCAACAGAACCGCATCATCTGAAAAAAGTCAATAATCACTCCAAGGTTCTTAACTGCTACATACGACGAAACTGAAATACCATCCAAACTTACTACATAATCAGAAACCTTATTTCTAGCTGCCTGCGAACCAAGTACTTGTACTTCTGTCTTATCAGAGTTCAGTAGGAGGAAGTTAGTAAGCATCCAGTCTCTAATGTCCTTTACACAATTTTCAACTTTATTAAGCTGGTGTCTCTCATCTGGCTTTGTTGAAATATACAACTGTGTGTCATCAGCATAACAATGAAAGCTAATACCATGTTCTCGAATAATATTACCCAAAGGGAGCATGTATAGAAATAAAAGCAGCGGGCCTAAGACCGAACCTTGGGGGACTCCAAACTTAACATTAGAACGTATAGAGGAATCACCATTTACATCTACAAACTGAAACGGTTGTTTAAATAAGATTTATTCGGACATGTCCAAAACATCCCCCCCCGGGGAGGCATACAGGAGGCATTCTAATCGGATGCCCGAGCCACCTCAACTGGCTACACAGAGGAGCAGCGGTTCTACTCCAAGCTCCTCCTGGATGGCTGGGCTTCTCACCCTATCTCTGAAGGTTCACCCTGCTGAAGCTCATTTCAGCTGCCTGTATCCGCGATCTTGTTCTTTTGGTCACTACCCAAAGATCATGACCATAGGTGAGGGCTAGAACATAGATTGACTGGTAAATTGAGTGCAAGAACATGCTGAAGAGTAGTTTATCCATAAAATAGCTATTAAGGGAAATCTTAATTTGCATTTATTTTTACAGCCTTTTGTTGATGTCTTTATACAGAGTGACTTTCAAAAGTACTTTGCAGTACTTGGGGGGGGGGGGGGGGGGGGGGGGGGGGAGGTCAAAGACTAAAAACACAGTCTAAATAAAAACTGTTACAGCAGGCAAGAATACAAGAATGAGTGCACAATCGTTTTAAATAAACCGAAGCAGTAACTCAAGAACCTTGTAAAGAAATAGGTCTTTAATCTATAACTGAATACCGCCAGTGTCTCAGCTTGTTCAGGCAGCCAGTTCATGGTCCATTTTTGACTTTAGGCAAACATCTGTTATTTTTTTTTTTTGTTTGTGGTTTTTTTTTTTTTTTTTTTTTTTTTTTTTGGGGGGGGGGGGGGGGTTATTTTTTGTGGAATGTAGCAATAGAGCCGAGTGAGAGAATATGGGGTAAGGGTGGGAGGAGGGATGAAAACAAGTCTAGCAGCTGCATTCAGAATCAGTTGCAAAGGTTAGATGGTGTGCAGATGTAGTTCAGCCAGAAGAGTGTTGCAGTAGTAATAAGACAGTCAAGTTTTCAGCCACTTGTCATGTTGAGATGTCGTTTTAGCTGAGGAGCTTCCACCTATGACGAGATATCTACACTGACATGCTGAGATCAGAACAGAAACAAGAGTGCATGAGAGACGGAAGGAGATAATGAGTTGAATGCCATCAACATAGTATTGGTGTGAAAGGACATGTGAGGATATGACCTCACTGAGGGAAAAGGAGAGAACAGAAGAGGAACGTGTAGGTAAAAAATACAAGGCAATGTTCTGAAACTTGGAGTACAATACTGTTAATGTTTACTGCTGATGAGGGCTGCCTGAAGACTAGGTCCAGAACATTTTCTCCCTTGTCTAAGTTGACCATGCGGAATAATCATTCTGCTTTTCCCCCCCTATAGATTTAACTCGAGTTAAGATTCTGAGGCCAAATGGAAAAATGTGTTTTGGTCAGATGAGACCAAAAATAAATAAATAAAAATACAACTATTTGGCCTGAATTCCAAACAATATATCTTGCAGAAAGTCAGTACAGCTTACAATTCAATGAACCACATACCTATAGTACAGGTGATAGCATCCTGTTGTGGGGTGTTTCTCTTTAGCAGGGACTGGGGTACGCCTCAATATAAAAGGAAAAAAATACCATCAAATCTTGAGGTAAACCTGCTGCCCTCTGCCAGAAACTTCTCAGTGGGAAGAAGGTTCACCCTCCAACATGACAATGAGCTGAATTTGACCCCACGGTACATGTATCAGAAAAAACTGATGAGAGAAAAATTGTTGATGTGATTATTGAAGTCTTTCATTTGAAGTGTAGATACTAACGACATCGCCAGAAAAAAATACGATATTTTCCAAAATGTAATAAAAACTATAAAAAAAGATGTTAATTCACATTAACAAGTAGTTTAAAAAGTTAATGTGTAATGAGAAGTACTCCCAAGCTCAAGGGTCTATATTTGTCACAATAGCATGATGGTTTCTCAGGCACGGCCGCCTATAGATTGTACATTGAGATGCTCCTTTTTACAAAAGAAAATCCTAATTTTACTGGTAATTTTGTACCTAATCTTGACTCCTCATCTGCTACAAAAGTTCTTCAGGACTGTTACAAAAAATGACTGTAATAAATAAACTGTAATTTTTTTTTTAAATCTTATTTTCACTGTGTGCCAGGTTGTGTCAAACTGTAACTTTGTTTATCTCTAAAAGATAAAATACAAAAATTACACTCAGAAAAAGTTTTGAAAATCTTTTCTTTGGACTTTTTCATTTAAATAAAAATTCATAAACAATTTACTTATTTAGTTTTTTTTTATTGAATTGTGGAAAATATCCCACCTTTTCTACAATGGGGTAAGTAAATTTATATCATAATCCAAAATCCCTTCAGCTTTTGTTGCTTTCAACTCAAAGACATCCCTCTCCAATGCCATGCTGTAAAAGAAGCATCTCTTGAAAAAGTCATGATTTTACATTAATTGTATCTCTCCTCTTTTAATCAGATCAAGCAAACCACCAAACGTATCTATATTTATGTTCATTCCTCTTTATTCATTTTCTCAGCCACTTAATTCTAATTAGGGTCACAGGGAGGCTGGCGCCCCTCTCAGCTGACTGCGGGCAAAGGCAGGGTGCAGCCTGAACAGCTCGCCAGGCCATCACAGGGCCAACACACATGCAACCATTCACACTCACACCAAGGCGTGATTTGGGACAGCCAATTAGCCTATAGTGCTTTCAGGGTTTTTGGACTGTGGGAGGAAAACGGAGTACCCAGAGGAAATCCACACAAGCACGGGGATAACACGCAAACTCCTCACAGAAACACCTGGGTCCGGGAATCGAACCCAGGCCTTGCTGTGAGGCGGACGTGCTCAACACTGCGTCACCGTGCCGCCCTGCTTTTGTTTTCCATTTAAATCATCACAATATGGTCTGTGACCGCTTTGCTGAGACATTCAGTTGTGCTCATACATGAACATCCTCTGGCAGAGTTTGTCTAGCAGTCACTTTGGCAGAACAAAGCTTGAGTTTTAGAAGTTTTGAGGCTTGTTGATGAGCACACTAGTGCATTGTAAACAATATTATATATGGGTTTGTGGCAGTGGCTCACCAACAGCTTTTTATTTTTATTTTTTTGGCTATTTTTGTTTAGGTTCCTCCTGGTTGCATCCTGAAACAGTCAAACAATTTTTGTTTGGAGAGGGGTCTGTACCTCAGCTAAAAATGCTGGAAATACCAAGTGGGGCAGCACAGTGACAGTGGTTTGCATGTCTGCTTAACAGCAAGAAGGTCCTAGCTTCGAGTCGGTGAGAACGGTTTGTGTTTCAATTAATTTGATTTTATTAAAGACTCGTCCTTCATTACGCTGCATGTACGCCAAGTCAACTTTACAATGAGTGTAAAATGAAAGTGTGTGAGACTCAGGTCTTGCAGCTGTTGCTGCTGAGTATTCTCCATCTCCTCTGCAACCCTGATCACTGCTGCAGGTGCTGCTCGTCCTGCAGGTTTATGAAGCAGTATTCAGGTCCTGCGATGTTCAGAGAGTGGGGTAGGGCCATGGGGGGCATGGGGTTTCCCAATAACAGCTGGCAAAACTCTTTGTGTTTCCTCTGCATCTCAGTTAGACGTCTGCTAACCTTAAGGTATTCCTCGGCGAAGCTGGGATTTCTGATACAGGTAAAGATATCCACGTTAACATCAACCTAAAATAAAAGACTACGTATATTATAAAATAGAATTTGTTCAGTCAATGAAATACTTTTTGGCAACCGAGCTCTCAATTTCCAGTTCTTTTATCCTGGCTTCCAGTCGCTGTATTTTATCCTGAAGTTTTTTCTCTTTAGCCTCAGTGATGGACTTTCTCTATAAAAGGAAGCAGCAAAATAATTACTGGGTAAAATTATACAAAACATAAAAATAATACATTAAAATTATAATGACATTAAAAAATATATATTTAATGGCATGTGGCTGACATATTGTTTGATCATCTGAAATCTGGTCTTGATTGATTTTGATTGATCCTGGTGAGTAATTTTACATCAATTTTGAACAGATAGGTCAAAAGATAAAAAAATAAAGTGTGTGGAGGAGGTAATTAGTACTCTTGGTTTTTCTGTCAGGAGGATTGTATCTCATGAGCATATGGTTTATGAGGTCTGAGCAAAAATATTAAAAGAAAAGAAACACCTTATGTTACAGCTCCACCTTCAGGCCAATAATAATAATAATTATTATTAATTATTTTTATTAGTAGTAGTAGTAGTATTTATTATTATTAGTTATTATTTTTTTATTAGTAGTAGTATTCATTATTATTATTAATTATTATTATTATTATTTCTTTTATTATATGTTATTTTATAAAAACAAAAAGGAGAAAAATTTAAAGATGTTGCACTGAACCTCTGATAAAGAGTCTGACTGAATCAGACAGGTTTCAGGACCTGAGGTCAGTGATTGGACCTCTAATATTAATATTAGATACTGATATCCTACACAATATATCCAAAGCAGTGGAATCAAAAGCAAAAATAGATCTGTTGTTCAGGATGTCTCCAAAGACAGAACTAAAAATTCACCTTTTTTTGTGCGAATGCGGCTTTTTGTAAGCGTTGTTTGGCTTGGTTGTATTCCTCCTGCAGCTCCGCCGCTCTTTCCTGTAGTTTGTGTTTCTCCTCCAACCATCCCACACGTCTCTCCTCTTCCAACCTGCATCAGATAAGAGAACAGCGGTGCTCGATCCGGGTACTGGGTGAGAGGAGTAGAACTTCACACTAATTCTGACCACCAAATGAACGCTCATTCATTTTCAGAATTGTTTAATCCTAATAGGGTCGCAGGGAGGCTGGAACCTGTAAGTTGACTCTGGACGAGGGATAAGCTCACCAGTCCATTGCAGGGTCAACACACACACACACACCCACACTCACACCTAGGGGCAACTGAGAATATCCAATTAATCTAATGTGCATTTCTTTGGACGGTGGGAGAAAACCCACACAAGTACAGGGAGAACATGCAAATTCTACTCATTTAGTGGGTGGCATGTCCGCCTCACAGCAAGAAGGTTTGAGTCCGGGGATTGTCCAGGGCGTTTCTGTGTGGAGTTGCATTTTCTCTCCCCGTGCTTTCCTCTACGTACTCCAGTTTCCTCCCACAGTCTACTGACATGCACACACCTAGGTATGAGTGTGAATGGTTGTGTGTTGCCCTGCGATAGACCGGCGAGCTGCTCAGGGTGCACCCCACCTTATCCCAGTATCGGCTGAAATAGGCTCCAGCCTCCCCGCGACCTTAACAGGATTAAGCAGTTCAGTGAATGAATGATATTAAGGACGTTGCTCAATAGTCCCCAACAAGGAACACCAAGTTCAGTACACACTACATTCCTTCATAAAGGTGTTTTAGTATATACTGCACATAAGCACAAGAAGAAAAAACAAACTTTTTTAATAGTTTATATTTACAGATTTCTAACCCTATGACTGTACTGAGTCTGAACAGTTCTTTTCTTCTTTTTGTACCTTTTTGCTTCCTGCTGAGATCTGTCCATTTGTGTCTGTGTACTTTGTAACTGTTCTCTCACTCTTTCTAGACTCTCTCTCAGCCTTGCATTGGTGTCCATCAGCTCATGCTGTGAATACGTCACGGTGCTGATCTGCACATTCAGCTCTGTATTGTGGCGTCTCAGCTCTGTGTTCTCAGTCTTTAGTCTCTCCAGCTCCTCTAACTGCTGGGTCTGCTGCTCTATTTTAATTCTAAAACACACAAGACACAGACGCATTCAGTAATCAACAATTAATAAACTAATCTACATAATTTATACATTAATCCATGGACACAAAACTTAGGAGTGGGAATTTACTAAATTCTAATCCAGGCAGTGTATGATACACTACTGCAAAAATGTAAAAAAATATAATAGAAAACCGTAATATATGCCTTAAGGTCCATTTAAACAAAAGCAACAACAATAATAATAATAATGTTTGTTTTCTATTTTTTTGATGCCACCACCCAGAAAAATTTTAATCATTGAAAAATTTCTTAGATTTACGAAATTTATGGATGTTTCAATAAAAAAAGGACTAATGCTGATGTCCTCAGGAGAGCGCATCTTATCCGAAAGTGGCGTTAGCTACTGCCGATAGCTATTTCTACAAGCAAACCATAAGTGCTGCTAACGCCAGTTAATGCTAATTGGGGGGTTGCATGTCTTTGGACTGTGAAACCTAGGTACCAAGAGGAAACCAACACAAGCACATGGAGAACATGTAAACACCCTCACTGAGCCTGGGACTCAAAGGACCTTCTTGCTGTGAGGCAAACATAAACCACTACACCACCGTGCTACCTGCAAATAAATGCTAATACGTAAAAATTCTTTTGAATCCTGAAAGAGGTTGTGAGCTTTTTCCGGGGAAGAAGTGTGGGCATGATTAAGTTTAAATATTTAATGAACCCCTAATAAGTAAAAGCTCTATTTGCTGAAGAGCAGCCTGCTTTGTTGTGCAGGTTTTTGAATGTGTTGCTCAGTTTGTACATGTATTGAATTAAGAGCCTCACATCTGAGCACTGGAGCCACGCAGGTGACTGTAGTGTCTCCTGAACACTAACAAACTGAAATAGTGCTGAATGATTTGATGTGTGGAAGTGAAATTTGAATCACTTGATATTCTGCAGCTTTTTGCATGCAGATTCTTCCCCAAGCCGAGCAGCGCGGAGAAGATCCTTCAGTTCTTGCTTCTTGGACTTTCCTGTTGCTTCCTGAAGAGCCTTCAGCTGCTCCACCTCATAGAGACGATTCTCCAGTTCCAACTTCTCTTCCTGAAGAGCAGCTATTTTCTGCATCTTTTTTTCTCTAGCACCCTGTAGCCTCAGCGATATTTCCTGTTCTTTTTCCAACAACAACTCTTTGTTTCTCTCTGCCACCACCATCACAACTCCCAGATTAGCCTGCAGACCTGAAATGGGGACAAGAAGGTGAAGGAGTTTCCAGAGAGAGAGAACCGTTTAGTCACTAGTAGAAGTCTAGACAATAACAGAAGAACCTGAGGGATGGTGAGGAATAGGAAATGGAGAAACTTACTGTCCACTTGGGTCTGCAGTTTGTCTCGCTCTCGCTCCACTTCTCCTCTGGCTTTCAGAAACTCCATCTTCACCTTAGCCAGTTCCAACTGATGGGCATGTTTAATTTCTTCGAGCTGTTTCATATGTAAAGGAAAAACATATGAAGCAAATGATGTACAAAATGAGTATATAAGTGAAGAGACTGTAGGGAATGTAGGTGTTGGAGCGTGCAGGCTGAACCCACCTGATTGTTCAGGGCGTTTATTTCCCTCTCAGACTTGTGAAGTTTTCCAGTGAGTACAGAGTTCTGCTCGTGGCTCAAACGTAGCTCCTTCTCCACTCGATCAACCTGCATGCGCACAGACTGCTTCTCCGACTGCACCAAAACAAATACTGGCTTTAACAGCGAGCCATTATATTTATACAAACTTAAAGAGGAATTAAACCCAAACTTAATAAAAGCTTGTGTGCATAGTTTGTCAATTCCTATCAAAATACACCATGATTCATAAACCCCTTTTTGTGGAATAAATTTAAATGAGTAATAAACTCACACAGGGTGGAATCATTGTACTGCAAAAGGTGGAACATTCCAAACATGGAAATACGGAAGTGTTTTGCATTATAGGTATTGAGGTAGTTACCATGCGTTTGTGTAAACGATCAGATCCCTTTGTGCTGTATGTCAATTTAATGTAGTGTTATGTGAAGATGTGCCGAATTTTATTTTATATCACTAGTTTATATCAGATATACTTTTATTTTTGCCGTTATCCTGCCTTATATGAACTCATGCATTCACATCCCATTCTCGCGATTTCATACTTTCGCAAGTTTGAAACAGACTCAAATGGCGGCCTTTTGAAACAGGCTGTTCCAAACTATTCAAGACATTTTAGCATCCTGCAACTTTGTAGATATAAATAAAAACATACACATTTTCAGCGTACCAGGGGAATTTGGAAATAATTCATTTCATTCCACTTTAAAGAGAGACACAGCCCATTTGTAATTCTTTACGCCCAAAAGACTTCATGACAGACTCCATGCACAGACAGCTGAAAGTGCAGGTTCAAGTCTGAAACATGGCAGTAATTTTAACTCAATCCCCATACGAAGTAAAGGGAATAAGTCATTAAATCCCTCAGCGGCTGAAGCGTATATTTACACTTACGGCTCCGAACTGAGACCGGACTGGCCTTTGTTTATACACCTCTCTTTCTTTTGATGTTATTAAAATGTTCCCGATGATACTCTTAGTTCCTCATCTAGTGAACTAGTAGTGCGTACTAGTAGAGTTTGATAAGTGGCTCTGAAGAAGGGAGTCGTCTGTAATTATTTATATAAAAGATTTATGAAGAAATCCATTAATACCCACTTTCAATAATGAGGCCCAACATGTGCACCATTTAAATATTATATTTATTTTTATATTTATATTTTTTTCATTTCATTTTGCAAACCTTTTTAATCTTTACTGTGGTCACAGGGAGGCAAAAGCCTATCTCAGCTGACTCTAAGTGAAGGCAGAATTTTTGTCCATTGTTTTGAAGGATGCCAATAACACCTGAGCGTGATGTGACACTACAGGAATCGGACCAGGTGTAAACATCTCCTAATAGCCACACATGAACAGTTCAGAAGTCTTCTAACCTCCAGGGCCATGAGTGCAGCCTGGGACTCGGGGAGCTGAATGTGCTGCGTGTTTTCAGCCTGCGCTCCAGTGCTGTCTCTGTCTGCACGGAGCTCTGTCACCTCGGCCTCTAGGCTGCTGAGCCGCTGATAAAGCTGTGCCTTTTCTCTCAACAGCGC
>JAOUQZ010044169.1:0-11914 GCA_028564935.1 Neosilurus hyrtlii | reverse complement strand
CAAGTCATTCATTTCCTAACACAGTTTAATAACTACATTTGTTCACTTCCGGCCAGAACAGACTGAGTGACTCGTGTCATCACTTCCGGCATTTGGTACATTCTCTTTCCGTAAGAAGGCAGTCGTTTGTATTTGTGTTTTCTGAAAATGTATTTTTGTTTTGTACTTCCCGGCCGCCTAAAAATGTATTTTTGTTTTGCACTTCCCGGCCGCCTAAAAATGTAGTTTTGTTTTGCACTTCCCGGCCACCGTTTACGACCCCTAAGTTTTTCTGTCACTCTAAATCTGATTTTTGGCATATCCAGATTGTATTCTAAGTGATTTTTGAAATGTCTAAATAGTGAGAAACCACATAAAATCCGATTTTTGCTAATCTGATCCAAGCCATATTTAAAGGTGTTTTCAATCCCAATTGAAATCAGATTTATATGTCTCAGTCTGTGCAGTCTGAGCACTCGAGTAGGATTTCAAAGTGTCCTGCGTTACTTTCACTTACAGTGCAAACACTGTATATATCCAGAGTGATAAAAGTAATGTACAGAGCCCGGGAAGGAAAATACAGGGAACAAACTAACTCTGAAGGTTGGGGGAAAGGATGTATTTCTATTGGTAAAAAAAAAGATCCAGCCTCCCCGCATCTCTAATAAAAGTAAGCGTTTTGGTAAATGATTAAGAAAAAGGATGTAGTTTTGCAAAATCTCCCAAAACTTTTTCAAGATTTCACAAAACACAATAATTTTTTTTCTGCATGCTCCAAAGTAATGGATAGCACTAAACACCTGTGAGCAGAGCGTGCTATAAACGATGCACAATATTGTCTACAGCACTACACTGTGCTGGTGGCAAACACTGCACAAAATAAAACAGAACATTACTATAACTTCCCGATATTACTACAATAACTGATGCGGAGTAAACAAGGTCAGCATAAACACACAGATTTCATCACTTGCGGTACACTGTATAATGTGAACAGAAAGTCAGAAGAAATCATATTCTGATTCGATTAGCAAAATAATCAGATTTGGTTTGCAATGTGAACATCCTAGGTATGCCGGTATGGTATTTACTACAGTATTTTCAGTGATTTATTGCTGTTTTGTCTGCAGTTTGCAGGCGTGTGTGTGTTTTTAGGTATGTAGGTGTGTTTTGTCTGAAGTGTGCCAGTGTGTTTTGTTCAGACATGTCTTATGTGCTAATTTGTGTAATGTTAAAGCTGTGCAAGTAAGTTTGTGGTAAGGTGTGCAGGTATGGATTTTCCAAGGTGTGCAGTTGTGACTCTTCCATTCCAACCAATTCTTCCTGCCTCATACGACTCAGACGACAACGCCATGGGGCTGCATAGTACGTGTCTGATATAGTCAAGCTGTATTAACATGTTCGGTTTGTCAGGCTTGCGCCTACACATAATAGTGTCAAAAGATTCTAGCTACTCTTTGAAAATCCGAGACCGTGAAATATTAAGAACGTCGTTCAGTAGCAATTGTGAAATGTCACAACACAAAACTTCACAAACACTCACACACATAAAAGAAGTGAGAGAATAAAGCAGGCAGCAGGAGATTTGGGGATATGAGGGAAAAGAGAACAGAGAGCAGAAGATGAGATACATTGAGTAGCCACACTTGCCAGCAGAGTGTGTGCTGTACATCTCAGGAACTGGATTTGAGTAAACCAGACAGGAGAGGAGGAAGGGGAGGAGAAACATGATCACACCGTGTGTTTCAACAGAACATAAAGAGGTGTAGGTGGAAAGAGTGAGCAAGCACCAGTTCTGGCATTAGGGATCACTGACAAAAAAATGAATTCCTATTGAATTTTATGTTTGTTTAAATGTATGCTTAGATGATTCCCACAGTTCTTGGTGATACATAACAGCAATACTTTATTCTGATTTCTGCAAGAATACTCTGGACTGACTGCTCATTGTAATAAAAGTCTGAAATGTGCAGGTGTGTTCTCTTTGATGAGTACAGGTGTGTTTTGGTTTAAATGTGCGTGTTCTCTTTGGTGAGTACAGGTGTGTTTTGTCTGGAATATGTAGGTGTGTCCTCTTTGATAAGTACAGGTTTGTTCACTTTGGTTAGTACAGGTGTGTTTTGTCTGAAATGTGTAGGTGTGTCCTCTTTAATGAGTACAGGTGTGTTTTGTTTAAAATGTGCAGGTGTGTTCTCTTTGATGAGTACTGGTGTGTTTTGTCTGAAATGTGTAGGTTTGTTTTGTTTGGAATGTGTAGGTGTGTTTTGTGTGGAATATGTAGGTGTGTCCTCTTTAATGAGTACAGGTGTGTTCCATTTGATGAGTACTGATGTGTTGTGTCAAGAATGTGTAGGTGTGTTTTGTTTGAAATGTGTAGGTGTGTTTTGTCTGGAATATATAGGTGTGTCCTCTTTGATGAGTACAGGTGTGTTCTCTTTGGTTAGTACAGGTATGTTGTGTCTGGAATGTTTAGGTGTGTCCTCTTTAATGAGTACAGGTGTGTTTTGTTTGAAATGTGCAGGTGTGTTCTCTTTGATGAGTACTGGTGTGTTTGTCTGGAATGTGTAGGTGTGTTTTGTTTGAAATGTGTAGGTGTGTTTTGTCTGGAATGTATAGATGTGTCCTCTTTAATGAGTACAGGTGTGTTCCATTTGATGAGAACTGATGTGTTGTGTCTAGAATGTGTGGGTGTTTTGTTTGAAATGTGTAGGTGTTTTTTGTCTGGAATGTGTGGGTGTGTTTTGTCTGAAATGTGTAGGTGTGTTTTCTTTAATGAGTATATTTGTGTTTTGTCTGGAATATGTAGGTGTGTCGTCTTTGATGAGTACAGGTGTGTTCTTTTTGGTTAGTACAGGTGTGTTTTCTCTGGAATGTGCAGGTGTTTTCTCTGATGAGTGCAGTTGTATTTTGTCTGAAATGTGTAGGTGTGTTCTCTTTGGTTAGTACAGGTGTGTTTTGTTTGAAATGTGTAGGTGTGTTTTGTCTGGAATGTGTGGGTGTGTTTTGTCTGAAATGTGTAGGTGTGTTCTCTTTGATGAGTACAGGTGTGTTTTGTTTGAAATGTGTAGGTGTGTTTTGTCTGGAATGTGTGGGTGTGTTTTGTCTGAAATGTGCAGGTGTGTTCTCTTTGATGAGTTAAGGTGTGTTTTGTCTGGAATGTGTAGGTGTGTTTTGTTTGAAATGTGTAGGTGTGTTTTGTCTGGAATGTGCAGGTGTGTCCTCTTTGATGAGTACAGGTGTGTTCCATTTGATGAGTACTGATGTGTTGTGTCTAGAATGTGGAGGTGTGTTTTGTTCGAAATGTGCAGGTGTGTTCTCTTTGATGAGTAAAGGTGTGTACTCTTTGGTGAGTACACGTGTGTTTTGTCTGGAATATGTAGGTGTGTCCTCTTTGATGAGTACAGGTGTGTACTCTTTGGTGAGTACAGGTGTGTACTCTTTGGTGAGTACAGGTGTGTTTTGTCTGGAATATGTAGGTGTGTCCTCTTTGATAAGTACAGGTGTGTTCTTTTTGGGTAGTACAGGTGTGTTGTGTCTGGAATGTGTAGGTGCGTCCTCTTTATTTAGTACAGGTGTGTTTTGTTTGAAATGTGCAGGTGTGTTCTCTTTGATGATTACTGATGTGTTTTGTCTGGAATGTGCAGGTGTGTTTTGTTTATAATGTGTAGGTGTGTTTTGTCTCGAATGTGAAGGTGTGTCATCTTTGCTGAGTACAGGTGTGTTCTATTTGATGAGTACTGATGTGTTGTGTCTAGTATGTGTGGGTGTGTTTTGTTTGAAATGTGTAGGTGTGTTTTGATCTGGAATGTGTAGGTGTGTTTTGTTTGAAATGTGTAGGTGTGTTTTGTCTGGAATGTGTGGGTGTGTTTTGTTTGAAATGTGTAGGTATGTTTTGATCTGGAATGTGTAGGTGTGTTTTGTTTGAAATGTGTAGGTGTGTTTTGTCTGGAATGTGTGGGTGTGTTTTGTCTGAAATGTGTAGGTGTGTTTTCTTTGATGAGTATATTTGTGTTTTGTGTGGAATGTGTAGATGTGTTCTCTTTGATGAGTACTGGTGTGTAATACAATACTTTATTCTGATTTCTGCAAGAATACTCTGGACTGACTGCTCATTGGAACAAAAGTCTGAAATGTGCAGGTGTGTTCTCTTTGATTAGTACAGGTCTGTTTTGGTTTAAATGTGCGTGTTCTCTTTGGTGAGTACAGGTGTGTTTTGTCTGGAATATGTAGGTGTGTACTTTTTGATGAGTACAGGTGTGTTCTTTTGGTTAGTACAGGTGTGTTTTGTCTTGAATGTGCAGGTGTGTTCTCTGATGAGAGCAGGTGTGTTTTGTTTGAAATGTGCATGTGTGTTCTCTTTGGTAAGTACTGGTGTGTTTTGTCTGGAATGTGTAGGTTTGTTTTGTTTGAAATGTTTAGGTGTGTTTTGTCTGGAATGTGTGGGTGTGTTTTGTCTGGAATGTGTAGGTGTGTCCTCTTTGATGAGTACAGGTATGTACTCTTTGGTGAGTACAGGTGTGCTTTATCTGGAATATGTAGGTGTGTCCTTTTTATTAAATACAGGTGTGTTCTTTTTGGTTAGTACAGGTGTGTTTAGTCTGGAATGTGCAGATGTGTTCTGTTTGATAAGTACAGGTTTGTTTTGTCTGGAATGTGTAGGTGTGTTTTCTTTGATGAGTATATTTGTGTTCTGTCTGGAATGTGTAGGTGTGTCCTCTTTGATAAGTATATTTGTGTTTTGTCTGGAATGTGTAGGTGTGTTCTCTTTGATGAGTGCAGATGTATTTTGTCTGGAATGTGTAGGTGTGTTCTCTTTGGTTCGTACAGGTGTGTTTTGTTTGAAATGTGTAGGTGTGTTCTCTTTGAGAAGTACAGGTGTGTTTTGTCTGAAATGTGTAGGTGTGTTTTCTTTGATAAGTATATTTGTGTTTTCTCTGGAATTTAGAGGTGTGTTCTCTTTGATGAGTACAGATGTGTTTTGTCTGGAATGTGTAGGTGTTTTCTCTTTGGTTAGTACAGGTGTGTTTTGTTTGAAATGTGTAGGTGTGTTCTCTTTAATGAGTGCAGGTGTGTTTTGTCTGGAATGTAGTGTGTTTTGTTTGAAATGTGTTGGTGTGTTCTCTTTGAGGAGTTCGTGTGTGCTTTGTCTGGAATGTGTAGGTGTGTCCTTGTTGATGAGTACAGGTATGTACTCTTTGGTGAGTACAGGTGTGTTTTGTCTAAAATGTGTAGGTGTGTTCTCTTTGATGAGTACAGGTGTGTTTTGTCGAAATGTGTAGGTGTGTTCCCGTTGAGGAGTACATGTGTGTTTTGTCTGAAATGTGTAGGCCTGTCCTCTTTGAGGAGTACAGGTGTGTTTTCTCTGGAATGTGTAGGTGTGTTCTCTTTAAGGAGTACAGGTGGGTTTTGTCTGGAATGTGTAGGTGTGTTTTGTTTTTTTAAATGTGAAGGTGTGTTCTCTTTGAGGAGTACAGGTGTGTTTTGTCTGGAATGTGTAGGTGTGTTCTTTTTAAGGAGTACAGGTGGGTTTTGTCTGGAATGTGTAGGTGTGTTTTGTTTTTTTAAATGTGTAGGTGTGTTCTCTTTAAGGAGTGCAAATATATTTTGTCTGGAATGTGAAGTGTGTTCTCTTTGGTTCGTAAAGGTGTGTTTTGTTTGAAATGTGTAGGTGTAGTCTCTTTGGTTCATACAGGTGTGTTTTGTTTAAAATGTGTAGGTGTGTTCTCTTTGATGAGTGCAGGTGTGTTGTATCTGGAATGTGTAGGTGTGTTCTCTTTGATGATTACAGGTGTCTTTTGTTTGAAATGTGGAGGCGTGTTCTCTTTTATGAGTGCAGGTGTGTTTTGTCTGGAATGTGTAGGTGTGTTTTGTTTAAAATGTGTAGGTGTGTTCTCTTTTATGAGTGCAGGTGTGTTTTGTCTGGAATTCGTAGGTGTTTTTTGTTTGAATTGTGTAGGTGTGTTCTCTTTTATGAGTGCAGGTGTGTTTTGTCTGGAATGTGTAGGTGTGTCCTTGTTGATGAGTACAGGTATGTACTCTTTAGTGAGTACAGTTGTGTTTTGTCTAAAATGTGTAGGCCTGTCCTCTTTGAGGAGTACAGGTGTGTTTTGTCTGGAATGTGTAGGTGTGTTTTCTTTAAGGAGTACAGATGGGTTTTGTCTAAAATGTGTAGGTGTGTTTTATTTTTTTAAATGTGTAGGTGTGTTCTTTTTGAGGAGTGCAGATTTATTTTGTCTGGAATGTGAAGTGTGTTCTCTTTGGCTCATAAAGGTGTGTTTTGTTTGAAATGTGTAGGTGTGTTCTCTTTGGTTCATACAGATGTCTTTTGTTTGAAATGTGGAGGCGTGTTCTCTTTTATGAGTGCATGTGTTTTGTCTGGAATGTGTAGGTGTGTTTTGTTTGAAATGTGTAGGCGTGTTCTCTTTTATGAGTGCAGGTGTGTTTTGTCTGGAATGTGTAGGTGTGTTCTCTTTGATGAGTACAGGTGTGTTTTGGTTTAAATGTGTGTGTTCTCTTTGGTGAGTACAGGTGTGTTTCGTCTGGAATGTGTAGGTGTGTTCTCTTTGATGAGTACAGGTGTATTTTGGTTTAAATGTGTGTGTTCTCTTTGGTGAGTACAGGTGTGTTTGGTCTGGAATGTGGAGGTGTGTCCTTGTTGATGAGTACAGGTATGTACTCTTTGGTGAGTACAGGTGTGTTTTGTCTAAAATGTGTAGGTGTGTTCTCTTTGATGAGTACAGGTGTGTTTTGGTTTAAATGTGTGTGTTCTCTTTGGTAAGTACAGGTGTGTTTTGTCTGGAATGTGTAGGTGCGTCCTTGTTGATGAGTACAGGTATGTACTCTTTGGTGAGTACAGGTGTGTTTTGTCTAAAATGTTTAGGTGTGTTCCCGTTGAGGAGTACATGTGTGTTTTGTCTTGAATGTGTAGGCCTGTCCTCTTTGAGGAGTACAGGTGGGTTTTGTCTGAAATGTGTAGGTGTGTTTTGTTTTTTTTAATGTGTAGGTGTGTCCTCTTTGATGAGTGCAGATATATTTTGTCTGGAATGTGTAGGTGTGTTCTCTTTGGTTCGTACAGGTGTGTTTTGTTTGAAATGTGTAGGTGTGTTCTCTTTGGTTCATACAGGTGTGTTTTGTTTGAAATGTGTCGGTGCGTTCTCTTTTATGAGTGCAGGTGGGTTTTCTCTGGAATGTGTAGGTGTGTCCTCTTTGAGGAGTACAGGTGTGTTGTATCTGGAATGTGTAGGTGTGTTGTGTCTGGAATGTGTAGGTGTGTTGTCTTTAAGGGGAAACAGGTGTGTTTTGCCTGAAATGTGTAGGTGTGTTGTGTCTGGAATGTGAAGGTGTGTTTTCTTTGATGAGTACAGGTGTGTTTTCTCTGGAATGTGTAGGCCTGTCCTCTTTGAGGAGTACAGGTGTGTTCTGTCTGAAATGTGTAGGTGTGTTCTCTTTGATGAGTGCAGATGTATTTTGTTTGGAATGTGTAGGTGTGTTCTCTTTGGTTAGTACAGGTGTGTTTTGTTTAAAATGTGTAGGTGTGTTCTCTTTGATGAGTGCAGGTGTGTTTTCTCTGGAATGTGTAGGTGTGTCCTCTTTGAGAAGTACAGGTGTGTTTTGTCTGGAATGTGGTGTGTTTTGTTTGAAATGTGTAGGTGTGTTCTCTTTGATGAGTACAGGTGTCTTTTGTTTAAAATGTGGAGGTGTGTTTTTTTTTTGGAGTTCGTGTGTCCTTTACTGGAATGTGTAGGTGTGTCCTTGTTGATGAGTACAGGTATGTACTCTTTGATGAGTACAGGTGTGTTTTGTCTGGAATATGTAGGTGTGTTCTCTTTGATGAGTACAGGTGTGTTTTGGTTTGAATGTGTGTGTTCTCTTTGGTGAGTACAGGTGTGTTTTGTCTGGAATGTGGAGGTGTGTTTTGTCTGAAATCTGTGGGTATATTCGCTTTGAGGAGTACATGTGTGTTTTGTCTGAAATGTGTAGGTGTGTTCCCTTTGAGGAGTACATGTATGTTTTGTATGAAATGTGCGACTGTATTTGCTTTGATGAGTACAGATATGATTTTTTATTAAATGTGTAGGTCTTGTTGATTAGAAATGTGCAAGTTGTTGTTGGGGTGGCACAGTGGTGCAGTGATAAGCACATCCGCCTCATAGCAAGAAGGTCAGATTTTTTGTGCGGAGTACTCCAGTTTCCTCCCACAGTCCAAATATATGCATATTAGGCTAATTGGCTGTTCCAGATTGCCCCTTGGTGTAAGTGTGAATGGTTGTATGTGTGTTGCACCAGTGATCTATTGGTGAGGCGTTCTGGGTGTACCATGCTTTTGAGCAGAGTCAGCTGAGATAGGCTCCATTCTTCACCCTGCCCTAGTAGAATGAAGTGGTTCGGTGAATTAATGAATAAATGAATAAATTGTTGCTGTTTTTTTACTCAAGATAAAAATAAGCTTTAATAGAAATTCAAGAAAAAGGAATATAAAAATATGCAGAAACAATTAAAAACACTTCCTCAAGCAACAATTAAGATAAAGATAAAGAGATAAATAGAGATAAAGAGATCTTTATTGTCAACTGTTGCATGAACGATGCAAATCAGTTTAGCAGCAATTATAAAAAACTACACAACTAACTACACTAAGCTATATATGTGCATATACCTACATACACATATATACACACACCTATATGTACACATATACATACATACAGGTAAAGAACACTGCAGCTCATGGCAGAAATATTAGTCGAAGTCGTTCGAGTTTGTTTTAACAGTTCAGGAAAGGCTAAATGACATGGCTACATAAAATCATTTCATCCAGGCATGAGAGGATTTATTGACAAACATAATTTCCTTGTGGCGGCACGGTGGCGCAGTGGTTGGCACGTCTGTCTCGCAGCAGAAAGGCCTGTGTTTGATTCCTGAGCTCGGGCGTTTCTGTGTGGGGTTTGCATGTTCTCCCAGTGCTTGGAAGGAAGTTATGATTTCTTCACACCTCCAATGGACAACATTTCTTTTAGTCACGTACACCCAAGTTTATTTATTCCTATGAGTGCAACTGACTCCATCTAAGGCATCCTTATAATCTACAAGTTAATAAACCCATCTAACTGAGTATAAAGGCAATTTTAAAGACTCTGAGATGATATAACACATTCACAGTGAATAATGAAATCACACGGCTGAATGTTGTTGTTTAATCTCACAAGAAGGGTGACAGGACCACTACTGAGATGCTACTGGAGACTCAGTGTAGTCGCTAATAAGCAAAAAGGTGTCACTTTCTTCAATATGCTGAGGTGTTTTATCAGTTTCATTAATGCATGAACACTTTCTGTAGCAGCTCCAATACCATCTCCTTCACCAGACATTTCTGAGCAGAAACATATAATCGGAAGGTCAGAAGATACCTCTGCTTCAGTTGGAAACAGAGGAGATGACTCAATGACCTCTGAACTTGTCATGGAGTTTGTCAGAGGCGTCTAACCTGGCCTTTTTTGTTTAATTCAAAGCCTTCCGATTCAGGATTGCCCCGGATTTCACGATAACAGATCAGGTTTCAGATTAAGAGCTTTAAGAAGTGTCTTTTCATCTTTCAGTATAAGAGAAGATCAAGGAGAGGCAACTAATCTCCTCTTCAAAATCACCAAAAGCTTTTCAACTGCCATTGACCTAATCGTTAATTAAGAATTAAGTTAACTAAACCAGACCACTGAAAATAATTCAATTACAGAACAATGTTATGCTAAGCCTTTATCTCCAAGATCCTTAAAAATAGTGAATAGTTTACCAGTTATACGTTTAAAAACTGATTGAGATTTCTGTATGAGGCTTTACAGTGACATCCAGTTAGTTCAGTCAAACCTACTGATCGTGTATGTTACACGACCTACTGGCAGTGATGGCCCGGTGGTAGGGTGCTGGATTACTGATCCCAAGGTCGGGGGTTTAAGCCCCACAATTACGGGATGTCACTGCTGTCCCCCAAGTGCAGCTAACTGGGTTATCAAAGGCCAGCCATGTGTCTCACTGTCTGTGGTGAGAGGCATGTAAAAGAACCATTGCTGTAAAGAGAAGGCTGCATAGCCGTCAGCGTGTTGATGGCACTAGTAAAGTGATTCACCTGTTAGTCTGATGGCTGAAAATGTCTATACATTAGTGTATATTCTGTGATTGATCTTTCTTATTTGTTCACTGTGCCTGATTACAAAGGTTTCCAGGTGAAACCACCCCAGCTCATGGGCTTAGTATCTCTTATTCAACTGTTTTACATCTTGTTTTCATTCTGCGTCTGTTTACATAAACAATAACAATAACGAGACTGCATGACCACAAATACAATCTTGCACATGTGTGATAACTTGGCAGAGCAACATTGGTTCATAGAAAGTGGAAAAGTCTGAGATCAAGTGGGTTTTTTCCCCCCACATGATTCCGGGTTGATGCCATTTTCACAGGAATGTTTGTGGCATCAACCCGGATTCTAACTTTTGATCTCCAGGTTAATAGTCACGCACCTTGTTGATGCATCACATGGTAGTCAACAGAAGAACAGAAGACAGAAGAAAGCATATAGTTTCAGAAGAAATACAAGTAATGTAGCCACTTACACACATTACTTTCAACATGACTGCAGTAACTTAAACCTAACATATGTTTCACTCTCCATGTCTATGCTGATGGTCATCCTTTTCTTATGATGATAGTTTCATGCTCTCGCCTCAAGGTCGGAATGTGTATCATCGTGCCTGGTGCAGGGGTCATTGACACTGTAGACATTGTAATTTGTCCTGCAGTGGACCGGAGTGCGTCTGCACCGGGTGCGACAATATTAGTAAACAACACCACTTTGAGGTGAGTGAGAATTATCATAATGACAAATCAGTAAGTTATAAACTTTCATTTACAGCATTTGGCCGCCTCTCTTATCCAGAGCGACTTAGAATTATCATTTTTATACAACTGAGAAATTGAGTGTTAAGTGCCTTACTCAAGGGCCCAACAGTGGTGATAGTGGGGATTGAACCACTGACCTTCTGATCAGTAACCCATCGCCTTAACCACTAAGCCACCACTGCCGTAACCTAACTCCAAACAGGTCAGATGAAATCTTTCACTCTTTTTGTCTTTCTCTGTGTTTTCTATGTGTATGTGAGAATGATAGAGAAAGAAAGAGAGAGAGAAAGAGAGAGAGAGAGAGAAATGCAATAGGCTAAATTTATCTTTATTTTTTTGAAATTGTATGCCTTCTTTTATTTCTTAACACTTGATCTCTGACTTTTCCACTCTCTACAGAACTGTGTTGCACTGCCAATTTCTTGCTCATGCGCAAGATCATTTTTCCACGGTCTTGTTATCATAATTGTAAAGAGACACAAAACTGAAAAATGAAGTGATAACACATAGGCTATTAAATAATGTCAGAGTAGGTTTAATGGCCAACTTTAAAACTCTCCTTCTCAACATCAGTAGATTCTGATAAAAGACTATGAATAACATACTGCATTGTGTGGAAGCCTGAGGTTTATTCATTCATTCATTCATTTTCTCAACCGCTTAATCCTAATGAGGGTCACGGGGAGGCTGGGTGCCATCTCAGCCGACACTGGGCGAGGGCAGAGGACACCCTGGACAGCTCGGCAGGCCATCGCAGGCCTGAGGTTAATATCACTAGTACTAGTGTTATTTAATAGCACACATTTATTACTAAAACTCAACCTACAGTTAACTTCAAATGATACACTACATATTATTTAATATTATTATTATTATTGTTGTTATTATTATTATTATTATTATTATTATTATTATTGTTGTTATTATTATTATTATTATTGTTGTTGTTGTTGTTGTTATTATTGTTATTATTATTATTATTATTATTATTATTATTATTATTATTATTATTGTTGTTGTTGTTGTTATTATTATTATTATT
>JAOUQZ010044168.1:0-11914 GCA_028564935.1 Neosilurus hyrtlii | reverse complement strand
TAGCCATGATGCTAAAAACAAACCTTAGCTGGAGACTTGTGGATGTTAGCAGGATGTTAGCAGGACGCTGTTGATTCCCTCTGGGTTTGGAGTGGAGAAAAGTTAATGTTCGAAGAAAGACGAAAAAATAACTAAAACTGCTTCAAGATGGGAAAAAAAGAGAAGTTAAACAACGAAATTAAAATTCAAGTTAAAATGAAATCCCTAAAATCGGAGGGAGGAGGCTAGGTTAACAACACTGACAAGCAGTTGCCGGCACGCGATTCACAGGACAGGAACTGGCGTCAGTAGTGTCAGAGCGCCTGAGTGATCACATGTGAAGTGTGCTGCCTACCAGGCAGGCTGCATCTGGAGTCAGTCAACAGTACGTCAACCAGAAATGCAGACTCCTGCCAACTGGGGCTGGACCAGGAAAGGAGATCTGTGGCAGATTGTTTGGACAGACCTCCCACATATTGCTTAGAGTTGCCAGCAGCTGACCAAGTGTGGATGCAAGTTAGAATTCTGTGGTCAATGTAAATGCTACTGCTTTGGTCTGACCTGCTTGGCACTGTGCAGCTGCAGATACGAGGTTTAGAAGCATTGTAGTATACTCATCCAGGCAGCATGACAGTGAGTGACAAACAAGTAGAGGCCTACTGCCTACATGTATATGCAGTAATATATCGTACTGATTGTGCCTATGATATGGGCACTTTTATCCTAATTATGATTCAGGGACTGATATTATTGTACAAGGAAGCTAGTGAACAGGCACATAGTTCCAAATTTGATATTTGTTTCTGTAATACATTATAATCTTATTGAATAGCTAAGCCACTTTATGCTAGCTATATTAGGCTATTAGATATAGCAGAATGTATTTGGGTGTATCCCTATTTGCATATTCATGTAAAATTAAATCTGTGGGTTGTTTTAGAGGGTAAAGTTTTGCTTCTGGATTTTGCTCTGTAGAAGTTACAAGGCATAGGAAAACCAAGGATCCTAGGGCTGACTACAGGGAGCCCATGCCTGCTCCACCATCCTGAGCGGTTCTGGGATTTAAGGATTGAAAGGTTATTGAAGAGTGGGTCCTGGTTGACGACTCTGCAGCCGGGACAGTGATGCTGTTAGAATTGCATCAGGAAGACATGTCCAGCAGTTGGACCATGTTGTGGTGCCTCCTTCTTTAATTTGCATATGTTGGGTCATGCATATGTCCTGAGTGGCCATATCACTGGGTTGAAGTTAAGGTCCCCATTATTCCTCTTAATTCTCTTTGTTCTTACCCAATAACAACAAAACAATAAAAAACTTGCAGATGAGCAGAAGCAGTTATCTTCATTCAGCTATGCAATCAAGAACATGCATCTCTGAAGATAGCAGCTGGTCTCAAAAACACCCTCTGAATTCCCCTGTACTTATACCCTGAATGCCTTGTCATTCCTCCTTGTTTAATATGCATATGTTGGGTCAATTTCTCATTATCTTCATGATCTGAGCCATTTTGGCCCCTCCTTACGTAATTTACATCTTTTCCTATTTCCCATTTTTTCATTTGTCCCAATACTGCCCCTAAATGAGGTCATCCTCCTTCTGGTGACGTAAATTTTCTTCTCTCCAATTACCCTTAATAACGCTGGATTACTGATCCCAAGGTCTGAGGTTCATGCCCCACTATCAATGGGTTGTCACTGCTGAAAAAGTTAAGTCTAAGTCTAGGTCTAAGTCTTAACTTTATTGTCTGTGTTCTTTCTTGGTATTGACATGGACCATCCTGACCTCGTATGCTGTTTTTATTAGGATGTGTAAGTACCCTGACCTTCTCTTAATGTAATTTTCACATTAAACTAAGTGGCTTGATCTTAGGATATAAGAATGATATGAGTAAGCCTTTTTTTCTAATTGCACTTTTAATTTTATTATAACTCAAGCATTGCCATTACACTGCTTCACACCTTTGTTTCACACCTTCAGACTTTATTGCTGTTAGTGAACCAATGCTGTTTATTTAACCCAGGCTACAATGCTCTGATATCCTGCTGCTGCTTTTATCTATGTCACAGTGACCCAGTCTTTTTGCCCACACTACCTCTTTATTTTGGTGCATATCTTGGGCCCTGAGCCCTTAAGTGTTTTCATTGCCTCTTTTTTTGCTGCTTGCTAAGCTTTGTTTAGGTTTATGTAGTGGCTATGCACCTTTCTTTATCCACTTCTGTTTATTTCCTCTAGCTCATTCAACCTGTCATAATCTCTTTTAAAGGAGGAGAAGTGCCAAACATCACCATTACCACTACCATTTGTCTCGCTTAAACCCTAACCTCCTTGATTTCCTGGAATTCCTTTCTGCCTCCTGGTTCCAACCTGTACCTCCAAATTCATCTTTTCAACCTCATCCTGATGTGTGACCAGTTTAGTCATTCTCAACCTGAGACCCATGACCAATCCACGCAAACTCAGGACCTCTCTTCTGATGATTCTTTTTCTTACACTTCACCTTCTAGCTCTCATTTCATTCCTCTGCGTTCTCCAGAGTACTCTTCATGCGGTTCTCCCTATAGTTTTCTTTGTTCTTCTCATTACCCTTGGCCAGATTCTTCCACTGATTATTCACCCACTTCTCTGGCGGATCCTGAGCTTCCTTCTTCTATCACTGACCCCCCTGTTTCAATAATCCTCATAGACAGGCTGACTGATCAGTAATTTCCTATGTTCTTCAATAAATTCTCTTTCCTCTTTTCAGTTTCATTGTGGTTATTACAGTAGTACACTAATATCAATAATTATGCATCATTATTATTACAGTTTTATATGATTATTGTAGGTTTGCAAAGCTAGTTCCTAAACCATAGCCAAACATTTATGGCAGAGTATTGCTAAATTGTACAAAGTTTAAATTTTTTGCCAAATTAAAACAAAATGTAATATTTTCCGACAGAGCACATCAATGTTTAATATCTATAAACTTATTCAACACACTGGTGCTGGCAATCCCAAGAGAGGGACAAGACAGGGATCATAAGCTTTGGCTCTTGAAACATAAAAATATCACCACGCTAACACTGAATAGTTCACTTTTCAAATAAACAGGTAGAGGCTAATTATATTTTAAACCAAAGAACACGACCTTAAGTCTTGATGGTCCACCCATTATCTATTCCTGTGATAATGGAAAGGAAATTCAGCAAAGTCCTTTTTGGGCCATTATTATGCAAGAAAATGAGAAAATGTTAAGTTTGACTTGTACACACAAGAGCAGGTGTTGGGGTTGTTTTTATACTGACCGAAGAGCTCACAGTACTAAACAGGATAAAGAATACAGAGTGCAACGTGTTTAAATTTCCTGTAAAATTTCCAGTTCTAAATGAAAATGAAAAACAGGATGAGTAGTGTGCATGCACAGAATGAGTTTGAAATGAAATTCTGTCCAGTAACACACCAGTGCATTTCTTCCACAGCAAAATGTTATATGGAAGGAGAATATAAAGCATTTCAGAGTACACACATGTTTAGAGTGTAGTGAATTATTTTAGGAAAAAACCCTGACAATAAGCTGCTTAAATGGAAGTAGGTCACAACTTCTCTGCCCATGCAGTAGATTGTAAAATAATGAACTGTAAAAAGGCGTTTATGGTCTCTTATTTTGTTACAACTTAATTCAATTCAATTCAATTCAGTTTTATTTGTATAGCGCTTTTTACAATTGACATTGTCACAAAGAAGCTTTACATAGTAAAATTAGTTTAAGGAGAAATCCAAAAATTTTGTACAACCCTCTTCACATCCCTAATGAGCAAGCCAGTGGCGACAGTGGCAAGAAACAACTTACACTCAGTATGTGTACATGACATTAGAGAAAGTAAAATTGTTGTGGTAATCTGACTAAAACTGGACTTTTAAAGCATGTGTAAACATGTTAATCCAACTGAAATTGTACTAAATCGACTTTCTCAAAGTCAAACTAAGTCTAATGAACTTGTGTTGTATACTGAACAAACGGTAAAAATGTTGATATACTTCTGTAATTACATGACAAAGAACCGACACAAGACCATGTGTTGAGATGCCATTAAGCAGTCTGTTTTTTCCTGTAGGTTTAAAACTTTTACTATTAAAAGAAGCATCATAAACAGATGTAAGTGGAGTGAGGGGTGTTGTCTAGAGCTGTTTCTGGACTGAGGAAGGTAGAGTGAGTTCATGCTGTTCCAGCTGAATGGCAGAAAAAGATGAAATAATGATCTGTTCAAAAAAGTGCCAGAACAGATGAATGATGCTGGAATTGTGAGCAACGACATGAGGGCTAATCCATCTTTTATGAAAGCACCTGAAACAGTCCAACTTCAACACCAAGAAAAACAAAACAAGTTGTCATGATCAAGATTCTAGCTCAAACTCCCGTACACGCAGTTTTATTTTTGTACTGTAGATCATATTCTGTAAGATTATTAAAGTGACACTTTACTTTATTATAACCACCCTACTCTCTTTCTCTACCTCTGTGAGAATGCAACTGCTTTAAAAGTGAAACTTTTAACTGCATTAGATGTCATGTTTTGAAAGGTAAGTAACTTAAAAGCTATTTAATTTAAAATAAGTTTGTTTCAAGAAATGAGAATAAAAATACCCTATGACAATCATGCAATAAGGATGGAACTAATTAATTTTGATTTACATTTTTTTTATCAGTTGGTTAAGTAAAGCCCCTGTGACCTGACCCCAGAATAAGAGACAGCACAGGGCTCATCTCTGTGCATCTCATAAAAAATGCATAAAGAAGATAATAAAGCATCAGCAAAAATAACGTGCATTAAAAAAAGAAAGTGGAGCACATAATAACAATAATATTAATAATAATAATAATAATAATAATAATAATAATAATAATAATAATAATAACAATAAGCTGCATCAAAAAAGTATAAAACATGAAATTCTCAGCTCAACACAGTACCAGTTTGCTGCCAGTCAGTTATGTGAAATTATTATTATTATTATGTTAATATGTGAAAAAGCCCAACATGGTGAAAGTGGACGTATCACCAACAAGTGTAATGGTGTTGGAACTACTTCAGCCAGTAAATTGATTCCTATGTTGTGCTTGTATATCGGTACAAGAACAGTAAACCAGTTAAATGCCCCAATTGAGTTATAACCATGAAAAGAATTAACTGTGCATGAAAATGAAGTTGATTTAAACAAGCAGAAAAATATTGTATTCTTACTGCTCTCAGATTATTTGTGTTAAATACACTACCTGGACAAAAAAAAAAGTTGCACACTTCAGTATCTTGTTGTAATCATCATTCTATTGTTTCAACAAACTTAAGCAACATAACATTTATTTCAATCCAGTGTTGGGTTCATTTCTCACTGATGTCTTGAATCGATGTGTCAAAAACTGGACCACTCTATAAAGTCTTCTCCAGCACATACTGAAAACTTTCAATAGGGTTAAGGGCAGGACTCTGGTGTGCCAAATCATATGTGAAAATGATTCTTTATGCTCCCTGAACCACTCTTTCATTATTTGAGTCCCAATTTTATATCTGTGCCTTCAGGGATAAAAAGTCCATTGATGTGATAACCTGCTCATTCAGTACATTCAGCTCATCAGCTGACTTCATTAATGTTGATGAACCTCTACCTGATTTAGTGGATCAACAATGCCATGGGGATTACATGCTGTGATTAAGGATAAATGCACTGTATAAAAATGCTTGAGTGTGCAACTTATTTTTTTATTTTATTTTATTTATTTATTGCCAGGAAGTGTATAATCAATAATAAATTAACATAAAAAAATATTTAAATAGCCCTGCAATTGCCTGGTGAGCTGTCCAGGTGTACCCCACCTTCACCCAGAGTCATCTGAAATAAGCACCAGCAGCTCCTGTGACCCTAATTAGGATTAAGCAGCTTAGAAAATGAATGAATGAATGGAAAGCTATAAATATGAGGGCATATCACACTCCTTGACATGGCTGACATGCACCAGATTCCGAGGAGATATTAAAAATATATCTGTTTTAAAGTAATTTCATAATATTGATTTACATTTTAAGGCACAATTCCACTCACCAGCTACAAAATGATCACAAAAAAGCAGTAACTTAAATAAAAATACATATAATAATAAAAATACATTTATTCATTTATTCAATCATTTTCTGAACCGCTTAATCCTAATTAGGGTCAGGGGGAGGCTGATGCCCATATCAGCCGACTCTGGGCAAGTGTAGAGTACACCCTAGACAGCTTGCCAAGCCATTCCAGGGCAAAATACATTTATAATTATAATAAATAAAACCACCCAATCTCCTCACAATGTCCCAACTGTTATGTGTGTTTATTTACAAATAATATTTGTTGAAGTGTTAAATCACCCTGTTTACTTTACAACAACCTTTTCAGAGGGAAGAATCTTTAGTATCTGATGGTGTAATGACACCACACACCCTTCAGAGTACTGTAAAGTAATCAGAACTACATTTTAATGTATTACTGCAGTGTGTGAAAGGTACAGATAAAAGACAAAAACCCATAAAAACACTTTGGGATAAAAACTGAACTCTGGCCCTGTTCCTCATTTATCAATATTTAAGTGGTGTGTAAATGTTCTCAAAGCCAAATCAAACAACACGTCCTGCCAGATTTACAAACCTCAGAGCATTTTCCTGTTAATGATGATTAATGACAGTTAACCATGTATAACAAAGCACTTTTACAGATCTTTCTGAAGCTCACATTTAATTTTAAATACTCCGGAGAAGGATTTATTTGTATCCAGTGTGATAAATAAGGTCTGGTGTTCCTGTGGGATTTTATAGTGTAATATTTTCAGCATTTATTTAATGAGTTACAGTGAGTGTTGAGTAAACTGGCTTTCTGTTCTTTACTCACTGATTATTTTTAAAACAGAAAGTAAACAGTACAGGGGTCATGAGCTAAGTCCACTGCCTGGAATTTACATTCACATTATTATTATTATTAATATTATTATTATTATTATTATCATTATTATTATTATTATTATTGTTATTGTTATTATTATTATTATTATTATTATTATTATTATTATTATTATTATTATTATTATTAATAATAATATTATCATTATTATTATATACTGTTTTCACTGTATATTTTCATATCTCCTGTGTGTGTGTCGTGTGTCTCACCAGATTTAGGAAAGGTAACAACAAACACATCATCGTCTCGTATCTGGAACGTCTCCAGGCTTTTCATGTACTGTAGTGTGAGACCGTCTTTGTTGGATTCAGGAAAGGTGAATCCTCTGTAGGTCAGGAGTTTATCTCCAAGTTTCTGAAACTCCTGCTGAGCCATTGCTGAGTTCAGAAACGGATCGAGTCACTCACTCACTCACTCACACACACACACACTTATATAAACTCATCAAAACAGCAGATAAGAGACAGAGTGGGTGTGGAAAGTGGGTGGACTCACTGTCAATCATTTAAGAGAATTTCAACATGCCACAGAGAGACTGTGTGTTTGCAGTGAATTGTTACTCTTACACTTTATACTATTTCACTTTTTTCACTTTTCATGTTGTCGGATGAAACTGTAAGCACTGAATACTGACCACAACGAACTTTATGTTTAATAAGTCTGAACAGACTTGTATACAGTATAGAGAGTATTTTTTTAATGCTTTATTACACTTTACACACTGAACAAAGTACACACTTTACCCTATATGTGGTTACTTGAGCAACAAAACACAAAGCTGGGTGGGACTTTAAGGTTGCGCTTTTGGGAGTGGACTGTGATCCGTGAATATGAGTAACTGGCACATTGGAAATGCTTCTCTGCTGCCAGTGACATTAATCTTACACAATGATACTCAATCATTTGCAGAACTGATTAATCCTATCCTAATCCTAAAGTCAGGACCTCCAGCTCTCATTGGGGCGATTTGCAATTGAGTGTAAAGTGGCCAGGATGAGAATCAGCACCTTTAGGTCTGAGGCCATGGTTCTCTGATGTAAAAAGGTGGAATGAACCCTCCAGGTCTGGAATGAGGCCCTGCCTCAAGTGGAGGAGTTCAAGTATCTCGGGATCTTGTTCATGAGTGAGGGAAGGATGGAGCAGGAGATTGACAAGTGGACCAGTGCAGCATCTGCTGTAAATCGGACCTTGTACAGGTCCGTCGCGGTGAAGAGGGAGCTGAGCTCAAAATCAAAACTCTCAATTTACCAGTTTATTTATGTTCCTACCCTCAGCTATGGTCATGAGCTTTGGGTAGTGACTGAAAGAACAAGATCACAGATACAAGCAGCTGAAATGAGCGTCCTTCGCAGGGAGGTGAGGCTTTCCCTCAGAGAGAAGATGCAAAGCTCAGCCATCCAGGAGTTGAGAGTACTCCTGCTTGGCTACTTCTTTGTGTTGAGGGTAGCCAGTTGACGTTGTTCGAGTATCTGATTAGAATGCTTCCTGAAAGCCTCCCTCTGTGGGGAACTGGGAAGAGACCCTGAGGTCAACCCAGAAAATGCTGGGTATTGTTAAAAAACTTATTCCTTCGTCATCCACCCTCTTCTCAGTCAATACTGGATTCCTCTCTCGCCGTCACCAGTGCTGGGAGAGACTTATAATAAAAGAGCAGTAACAGTGTGCATTCTAGATTTGTTTATTAAAGTTGTCCGAAGACACAATCAAAATCAGCAGTTTTTATGCATCTAAACCAGGTGAGGTCTACTTTTAGTAATCTTTTACAGAGCATGAACAGTAACAATACCAGATAGGGTGTGTGCTTGCGTGCATGAGTACGTGCAAGACACAGATAGGGAGCAAGGTGGGCGCCTGCCCTGCTGATCAATGGTACAGGATGTTCAGTGGCAATAAGGACAGACAGATAGGGTCACATTGACCCATAGTGGAGAATTATAGTTATACCACAGCCCGTTTTACAAAAGAGTACATAGTTTAATACTATAACAGGTTTAATGCTGAAACAGTGGTAATAGCGAATGGATCATAGGAAATAATACTCATAAAAGATAACACTTTATTTCCTGTCAGTCCCCCATTTTATACTCAAACTAAAAGAGTATAAATCGTCTATTAGGCAGAGGGAAATATTCTGGTGGTGGCTAGCTGGTGAGGGCAAGCTTCAGAATGCTAATCAGGATGATGATAGCCATACTGGTCACTGGCTATGTTCTTTGTCCCAAAAATCCTTTAGCAGTTGCTGCTGGTCCATGTCCTGAAGCTTGTGTGTGCATGTTCTGCATCTAGGAGGATGTCCAATCACATTGCAGAAGAGGGTTATGGTGTCTTTGTTGGGGGTTTCGTCAATGGTGTGCCTGTAGGGAAAAGCGCCTGTAGGGAACTCATGAGGAAGAGCAGTCACTTACGTCCTGAAAGACAAAGAAAGAGTAGTAATAGACAGAATTTCAATCATGCAATCAAGGTAAAGCACCCCCAGGGTATTTCTTCAATCTGGTTGCGTGGGTCCACTGTGGAAAAAGATCAGTTAAGACAGAAGTATGTGTTATCGCAACTATCTCTGCTGGTCTCTCATACTTACAATTACCTAATTTCCTGGGTTTTAATGATTTTACCAGGACAATGTCACCCACTTGAAAAGGGTGTGTATGGTTTGTGGAGATGGTGGGGGCCACCTTAGTCATTTGTTCATAGCTTTTTGAGAGAGTTTCAATGAGAGCAGCAGAGTACTCAGCTTTATGCATGTCTTGATCTGGGGTGCCTATTGTGGCTTTTCCCTTCCTCCAGGGGACTAGGAATGGTCTTCCGAAAATGATCTCATGTGGTGAGAGATGGACATCCTTTCTAGGTTTCATTCGGAGTTCATCTAACACAGCAGGTAACAGATCAACCCAATTCTTGCTTCCTGTTTTCTGCATGGCTTTGGTTAGCTTGTCTTTCAGCGTTCTGTTGACTCGTTCTACGATACCGGAGGACTGGGGATGTAAAAGTTCCAATACAAAGACAAATACTTGCATAGATCCTGGGTTACCTTGGATGTAAATGGGGTACCTTTATCCAAATCAATGGTGTATGGCATACCATACCTAGGAATAATCTCTTTAGCTAAGACTCGCATAACAACCTTGGCATTCTCTCTACTACATGGAAACACTTCTACCCACCTGGAGAATTTGTTAACCAATACTAGCAGGTACTTAAATGTCCCACATTTAAGTACCTGCTAGGCATGTGTGTAAAATCAATTTGCCATTCCATAAATGGAGAGGTGGGTATTGGGAGGTTCTTGTGTTACGCAGGGGTCTTAGTGATCCAAAATTAGTGCACAAATTAGACATCTAAAAAGGATGGAGTCTACCATGCTGTGCATGTTAGCTATGCAAAAGAGTTTGGACATATCCTGCAGCACCCCACTTTGTGTGCAATAAGTCACCCACTCGAAAAATGGGAGGCAATGTGTAGGCAAACAGAGATGATCGTTGTGATCATACCAGAGGCTGAAAATTTGTTTGGCAGCACCGTATTTCACTGCACTGTCGGCAAGAGAATTACCCTCAATTTCAGAAGCGTCCCCGTGACAGTGTACCTTCGTTTTAACAATGGCCAGAGTGTGAGGGAGATAGCAAGCATCGATAAGGTCCTGAACCAATGAAGAATGCAAAATGGGTTTTCCCTCTGCTGAGCAGAAACCGTGAGATTGCCAGATGCGCCCACAGTCATGAGCAATACCAAAAGTGTAAGAGGGGTCAGTGTATATGGTGATGTCCTTATCCTTGGAGAGAGCACACGCTTGTGTCAGAGCAAAAAGCTCAGCCACCTGTGCAGATGCAAAATGGTAGCGCAAAAGATTTGACAATAGTGTCTGGAAGTATCCATAAAGGAACTTACCATCGTATGGTTTATAACATGAGCTGTCTACAAAAAGGAAGTCTCCTCCCTCCAGTTGGGTGGAGGAGAGGTCAGAACGAATGATAGTGGAGTGTACAATTTCAGACAAACAATCATAATCTGTATCAGGAAGTGTGTCATCCTGAGCATTATTTGAGGCGCAAGAGCGCATGACCTAAAGTGTAAAGGGCAGATCTCTGACCTGCAGGGACTCACACATGCAATGCAACAGCAGGGTTAGGACTCTGTTGGCATCCCTATTCATTAAGCCCTTCCTGTGGTGATTGCAGCACTATTCTGTTAGTTTTGCTTTTGTTTTCTTGTGCAGAGTCTCTTTTTGTTTTTTTACAGAGATGGGGCGGCTCCCGGTGGCATGGGCTCCACCTGCACCTGCACACCTGTTCCGGATTTCTGGCAATCACCACCGGCATTTAAGTACAGTGGGGAGGCGTCTTTGGCGCCAGGGTATTCTCACAGCTTACGCGGTATCTTGGCCCGTTCGCTGTAGAACTGCTAATGTGAATCTGTTTTGTGCTAATGTGAATCTGTTTTAGTCCAGTAATTTATGACAATTGTTTTCGCCTTCTTCCAGTGCCTCCTCGAGCTCCAGTGCTGCCACCTCATCTCTGCTACGTGGACAGACCTTCTTCCGGGATTGGTGGTCCAGCGCTTCCACCCCATCTCTGCTACGGGGACACTCTCTTCCAGGATGGCTCATCCAGTGCTTCTGCCCCATCTCTACGGATTCCTCCCTCACCTCCTGGATCCTGGGTTCCCTCTGGTTCCCTCTGCTTCCCCCCTCGTACTCAATGAAGACCTTTAATTTTCATCTTGCCTCCAGGTGTGCTTTTGGGTTCAAACTTTACATCTTGTTTCAAAACATAACACTTCCTCATTCATTCCCTGAAAAGGCGTAGGGTGGGGTTGACGCCTGGGAGGCTTCAGGCAGTGGCTAGGGCATCCGCTTCTTTCTTTCTACACTCACATGCCCAGCGTTCTTCTTTTCCGACCACGCTGCCATCTTCCTAATGCCTAAATATAAACAAAGGCTCAAGCAGGAAGTTCCGGCTCGGAGGGAGGT
>JAOUQZ010044167.1:0-11915 GCA_028564935.1 Neosilurus hyrtlii | reverse complement strand
TTTCTAGTGTTTAGGGAAATTTCTCCAGGAAATTAATGCAAGTCTATGTATTGTCCCCACAAGTTATGGAAACGAGATTGTGTGTGTGTGTGTGTGTGTGTGTGTGTGTGTGTGTGTGTGTGTGTGTGTGTGTGTGTGGCCAGACGCTTCCACTGAAAGAACCATTTCATAATATGCCAATATAGAATAATCAAAGCAAGTATGGAAGCCCAGCTTCAGCGCGCGGCAAGGAAGTGTCTGGAAACTAGAGTTTGACTGAAAGACGGACGGACGTAAAACATTCCTAGAGTTATAGTCAAAATTACACTATTTATTTCTCTTCATTTATGCTTTTGTAAAAAAAGGTTCACATGTCGTGGCGGGAGAGACCCTGTACATGTGCAGGTGAATGCATTTTAACCAGCCGCACCTACACAGATGATCATTCTCTAACTGACCATTCCCGTGAAGAGCATATCGCACTTTCTTTGAACTGACCAATAGTGACTGTCTATTTAAATAAACCCTAAAGATTGTAAAATAAACAGGAACACTGCTAAATGTTGTGCCTGTGTGTACTGTGTGTTTCTCAGATAAACTTTGAGTGGGGCAGGGGTATCTAAAACCAAGCAAGAGAGAGTTTTTGTCTGCATTTTTCTCTTAATCCAACAGCTACATACATAGAAGTAATCTCAGAGCGAGACAGGGGAAGAGAGAGAGAGAGAAAGAGAGAGAGAGAGAGAGAGAGAGAGAGAGAGAGAGAGAACACGGCACCATGGGAATCACATATTTTCTCCCAAACATTTCATCATCCACCAAAATAAATGGGACTATCTCATCCTGAGGCCATAAGCACCACTACTTGGTTTACATGGGGTAGTATGCTGCAGAGGTATGGCCACATCTGCAATATCACAGCTTTGGGCCGTTATCCCTGAGAGTGGGGACAGAAAGAAATGATGGAAAGAAACAAAACTCATCAGGATGTTTATGGCATTCCCAACAGGTTGCAAGCATTGCAGTAGCAGCAATGGAATATTAAACATGCGGCAGTCTTTGACATCAAGACAACATTCAACACATCAAATCTTTACATTTATTTAGTCTCTTGTGTAATTTATATTTATATAAAACAATAAAGGTGTCGGTGTATCCTGATGTTTAAACTCTTATAATCAGCAATAGCTTATATGGTAACTGTAGTCCTTACACATTGATTGATCTTCACAGTGGATGACATTTTCTTCATCACACAATGATCTCCGAATAAAAATTAGCCAAGATTTGATCCTGGGCAGCACAGTGGTGTTGTAGTTAGCACACCCGCCTCACAGCATGAAGGTCATGGGCTCTCGTTCCATGCTCGGGCGTTTTCGTGTGGAGGCTGCATGCTCTCTCTGTGCTTATATGGGTTTTTTCCAGGTCCAAAGACATGCACAGTTGGCTAAATGGCTGTTCCAGATTGCCCCTAGGTGTGAGAGTAAGTGTGAATAATTGTGTGTTGGCATGTGATGGTCCGACGAGCTGGTAATTAATTATGAATGACTTACTAACTCATTATTATGACTATGGGGGAACACCGAGGCGTTTCCAGACCAGCTGAGAGACATAGTCCCTCCAAAGTGTTCTGGTTTGACCTCAGGGTTTCTCCCCGGTTGGACATGCCCGAAACACCACACCAGGTAGGCGTTCGGGGGGCATAAACAAGACCCTGAGATACTTAAACTCCTCCACTTGGGGCAGGACCTTGTTCCAGACCTGGAGGATTCATCCCACCCTTTTCCAGCTGAGAACCATGGCATCGGACTTGGAGGTGCTGATTCTCATCCCAGCCGCTTTGCACTCAGCTGCGAATCGCTCCAATGACAGCTGGAGGTCCTGGCTTGAAGAAGCTAAAAGGAGAACATCATTTGCAAAAATCAGAGATGAGATCCAGTGGCCACCAAACCAGAACCCCTCACAACCTTGGCTGCGCCTAGAAATTCTGTCATTAAAAAAATATGAACAGAACCGGTCACAAAGGCCTTGGCGGACTCCAACCCTCACCAGAAGTGAATTCAACCTATTGTTACCAATGTAGACCAAGCTCTGGCTGCAGTGGTACAGAGATCTGATGGCCCATATCAACAGGTCTGGTACAGGTGCCCTCCAGGGTCCTGTAGAGTGCACAGAGCTGATCAAGAGTGCTGCGGCCAGGACGGAAACCACATTGTTCCTCCTGAATCTGTGGTTCAAGAAAGATTTAAAGAAAAAAAAAATTTCTCCAGCAACCAATGCTTACCATAGAAACCAAATCCTCATTGCATGAAAGTCTGTTCAAATATTAATATGAACCAAACATCAAATCTTTATAATGAGTAGTTGTGGAGATATTTTTTTTTTTAAAAAGTTACCATAGCAGCCAAATTTACACTTACAACATGTGGCATACACTTACGACAACCCTAACCCTAACCCTAACCCTTATCCAAAGCAGCTAACATTTTTATCTCATCTACAACTGATCCGTTGAAGGTTAAGGCCCAAAAGTTACAGCTTGGTGGTATTGGGACTTGAAACGCAAACCTTCTGATCAGTAACCCAGAGCCCTAACCACTGAACTAACACGGCACCTATAAATCTGATTTTTTTAAAAGCCTGTCCAAAACCTTTCACGTGAACCTCATAGCAAGTGCCTGTCATTCGTCGCTCAGGAGATACAACTTAACGGCTCAAAGGTCAGGGTGGGACATCGTGACAGACGGAGAGAAAAGGGACACAGAGACTGGTTGCGAGTGTACTGTTAAGGGGTCTGCCCAAGGGGACATGTTTCTGTGTAGGACATTAATATTTTGAGTGGGCGTATTAACACACCTTAACAGATCACCTTTACTAAACACCTTTACTTGTACAGTAAAATGTACCAAACTGTTAGACTCCAAACACCGGCCCTAACCCACAACACTTTAAAAATATCAGGATAGTTTGCTTTTCTTTATGTTTATGAGTAGTATATACTAAACCTCTTACTGAACGTGCATGGAGCACCTGCGTCCTTTATGATCTAAAAAATTAACAAAATAACCTACAAAAATCTCATTTTAGTTTGCTTTTCCGCTGATGTTCCCGTGTAGTATATATTAAAACAATGATTCACCTCAGGCTCGTCGGTAAATGTCATCGTATTGAATAATCTTCTCAGTGTTCTGTCTCAGGAACTATTCAGTTAATCCACCTCATCTTCTGCATTTAATTGTTCATTTTTACAAACACATTTGCAAAAACTGCAACACTTGTAACTTCTTACTTCATATAATAAACTGTAAACACATAGAAAGCCTCACAGTCTCTCCCTGTTCAGTGCAGCTGAGCCTCGTTTACATGACACCAGATACTTCCTGGTTTCCAAGGTGAAAACACCACAACATGCCTAAAGCATGCACCAGGAGGCTCAGTGGGAGGTGCAGATGGCCATGCTGCATGTGTGGGTGGACTAAAACGTGACCTGGTGTGATTCATTGTTCAGTGTGCTTCCATCTGATGTCTGCAGAGGAGCAAGGGCTCTTCCCTGAGTTCCCCCTGGATGCACACGTTCCTTACCCTGTTTCTTAGGCTGAACCCAGATATCCTCCAAGGGAAACTCATTTTGGCCATTCATATCTGCAATCACATTCTTTCAGTCACTTCCCAAATCTCATGACCATAGGGGAGGGTTGAAATCTAGATGCACTGGTAAATAAAAAGCTTTGCCTTTTGGCTCAGCTCCCTCTTCACCATAACTGACCAGTGCAAATAAATCCAGTTTATCCTGCGTTCTTGCATCAGTCTCAACCATTGTATTTGCTGCACAGCAGCGTAACACAAAAAAATATGTAGTTAAAGCAATTTAATAGTGTTTCTAATATTAACGTCTTGCCAGTCACGACAAATGTTGTGATTGTAGCTATTCTGACATCAAGTCATGTAAATCACACAGCGTACAGTGGTGGGATTGTTCCTTCACCGAGGGTTCACCTGACACATTGCCCCTTTTTCTTGGCCAGGTGTGGGAGGTTGTCGCCGTAGAAGTTTGTCCTTATTCGCCTTCTTGGCTCGCAACTGAGCAAGCTCGCTTGCCTGATAAAGCACATGTGCATTCAGTGGTGCCATGTCAATCATGTAAAACACAGCAACTGGCCATTGCCGCATTCCTGAGCGCACAGTGTACTCTCGCACCATCTGATCCATCACATCCACACCGCTCTTTATGGTGTTGTAGTCGGTGACCGTGTTTGGCTTTTTTTTTCCGGGTATCCCCGGTCTTAACCACACCATGCTGCTGAGCTTCATCACCACATTTTCAGATAGTCTCTTCACCGTGGGACGACTGGGGTCCTTGCCAAGATATGGGATTACATTGCAAACATACTTGGATTTCAAGTCACATGTCACCCAGAAACTGATGCCAAACTTGTCAGGTTTGGTTGCAATGTACTGCAGGAAATGGCAGCCAGTCTTGGTTGGGAAAAGCTCGTCAATATTGATGTATCTGCCTGGGTTGTAGGATGTGATGCAGTTGGCAACAAAAGACCCCCAAACATCAGAGGCTGCAGCAAACCTGTCATTCCCAAGCCGTTCACTGCGTGTGTCCATGTCATCAAAGCGTAGGGTTGCATGTCTTGGAAGCGGTTTCGGACCATAATGCTGATGATCAGTGGGTGTCCCAGTTTTGCCGACCATGCATCACGAAGCGATGGAAGCTTGATTACGCACCTCAAGAGGGGGATGGCATGAATGCCATTAGTTCAGGGAGGGCCATAAACCAACTGTCATGCTACGTCTGGCGTGACTCGACACTGTTCTTCTGCCCAAAACTGTTGGCATTCCATCTGCAGCATACGGTTTAACTTGGCTCTGATGGAGAGGCCTCCCAACCTGTTCTTCACGCCACACTGTGCCGTCTTTTGCCTTCTCTGTCGGCCCAGTGTGTGTCTCCAGATGACCTCTCTTTTCTGGTGGCGGTAAAGTCTCCTCATCTCTAGGGTGATCATATTTTTGAGATGTGAGCAATGAGATATCCATTTGATGTGAGCAATGAAAAACTCAATCGAGGTTAGAAATTTACTCCGATATAAGTTGAATTATAATTCCAAAACATCTCAAGTATGCCTCCTCTGTATTGATTTAGGATTGTTTTCATCTTTTTCTAAAATGTAACTGCCATAATCAGGAAACGAAAATAGGATTTGGGAAATATTACCAGAAGAAATTTCAGAGTCTGAACTAGGCTGAAAGTCGATGTCTTCTCCATCTGAGTCGCAAGGGTTGACCTGGTTTAGGATCATGTTCAAAGCCTGCTGAGTGCTGTAGTATTTAGGCATCTTCCTTTCTTAGTTGACGGTCATCTAGCATAAAGTTCTTGAAGCCAGTGAACTATTATGTGCTGTGAGCTATTTATCCATTGGTACCAAGTGTACCAAGTAAATCATTTATTTATTTATTTTTATTTTAGTTGTTTTAACCAGGATTGTCTGTTTCCCAGCAATAAGCCAAAAATGGGTAGATGAAGGTAAACTTAATTTAGGCTTAAAATCGCTGGATTTTTGTCATGTCATACCACATGTCTTCAAAGTTTGCACTTTAGGCGGCACCAGGCATATGTGCACACTTGTGATTTGTGGACTAACAGTTATGAAAGCAGACACATTGATAAGAACAATCAACTGCATGCAAACAGTGGACCTGACGAGAGCTTGCGACAGAGGCAGTCACTTCAGTTAATTTTTATTTAAATAGCACGCTTACAGTGTCCACAGTCACACAAAGTGCTGCATGTATCATATCACAGCTATTTACAGTTGCAATTGCCCTACAGTACACAAAAAAGGCAGTCTGTGTTATTATAACATTGTGTGGGTATCCCTTCACATTTTCTGTTGGGCCGCTGCCCTGTACAGTATACAGTCTAACCTGCAGACTATGTAGAAAAAAGACAGGGAACGCCTGTTGACTGTTTAGCCATTATTTTGTATAAAATAATCATCAACTTGCCTATGCTGTTCTCAACAATAAGACAATGGGGTGTTGACCGAAATTAGTTTTCAATATGCTTTTCTGTTCCCCCAAAAGTAAAAAGAGGGGTGATTATCTCCCATTTGAAAGCAGGGCATGTGTACAATATTACGATGACTGAGCGACGCAAACCATTTCACACATGAACAATGCTGAATAAGGGGTAGGTGAAAAATGTGAGATATGCTCAAAAGCTCATAGGCTATTTGAGATGACTGAAACAATGCAGTGCGTTCTGAAAGCCCCAACCAGTCCCTACTCAGGAGAAAAGCTCTTGGACATCTGCGGCTTCCAGGCTCTTATCACGCCCCCACCGCACCATCCTGAACTGAGCGTGTCGACTGCATTTACAAATGAAAAGTGTCTAATTGTAGGCTGTTGAGTTGTTAATTCTAAAGCACACAGCCTTTTGGCTGCCTTCTGGGCATTGTAGCAGGAGTAAGAAAACTCTGGGATTTCTAGTTTCGAACAGCCAATTTGCCAACTGTGCATGTTTTTGGATTGTGGGAACAGCCCAGAGCACGCGGAGGAAGCCCACGCAAGCATCGGGAGAACATGCAAACTCCACACAGAAACACACGAGCCCAGGATTTGAATCCAGTCCATCTTGCTGTGAGGTGGACATGCTAACCACGGTGCCACTGTGCCGCCGGGCCTCAGATTGAAACTGGTAGTTTCTGAATTTACGACTAGCATAAGATTCAGGCGATGGGTTACTAATCTGAAGGTCAGTGGGTTAATCCCCACTATCACCACTGTTGGGCCCCTGAGCAAGGCCCTTAACCCTCAGTTGCTTAGTTGTATAAAAATGATAAGTTGCTTTGGATAAGATCATCTGCCAAATGCTGTAAATGTAAATGTAAATGTCTGCTCCTTCACTCACTGTTATCCACAGCCAAAAAATCCATCAGTGACCCCAAGAATCTCATCAATTCTACACCTACGTACATCCGGTCCAGAGATTATATCACACCCACTCACTTGAAAGCTGTTAAATCCTTATTTAGTTCATTAGTCAATATATAGATCTCTTACAAATTCCCTTTAATAAGTTTTGATAGGCGACATATTTGATAGTGGCGCAGTTATTAGCGCATCCACCTCACAGCCAGAAGGTCCTGGGTTCAAGTCCCTTGCGAGGGGGTTTCTGTGTCGAGTGTTTGCATGTTATAGCCACACTTGTGTTGGTTTCCTTCAGGTACTCTGATTTTCTCCCACAGTCCAAAGGCATGCACATAAGGCTAACTGGCTGTTCCAACTCACCCCTAGGTGAGAGTGTGAGGTCGGTTCTGGAATGGTCTGGCAAGCTGTTCAGGGTGTACCCCACCATAGCCCAGTGTCAGCTGGGATAGGCTCCAGTCTCCCCACAAATGAGTGATTGAGAAAAGGTTTATTTTGTCTTGTTTGTGTTTCTGGGGGTTATTTCTCTGTTTCACCTTTCTGGGTGAAACAGAAAAATAACCCTCAGAAACACAAAAGAATGAAACCTCAGAAACATACACTTGGAATGTCCCCTGCCTGTTTTCAGACTTAATTCAGCATGTCAGTGAAAGTCTCATTCATAGCCAGCTATGTCCACTTCATGACATGATGACACAAATGCCAAGATCAACTACTGCACATTCAGAATACTGTGCATTCTTGGTTAAATATGAACATAATAAATAAAATCAACTGCTTGCTGATAAGTTGCAAACAGAATGACAGGAAATACAGTATTAACTATGTTTTTTCATCCCAGTGAGGGTCTTGCTATTTTGTCAGATGTCATGTATCATCTCATCTGTGGTCAATTTTGGAACATTAGCATTCTTATTTCCTCCAGGAAAATATTTATCCAAAGGAAAGATTAACTATCTGACATGAGACAGTAGAGAACATTTATTGATTATCTCTTGTGAACTTTGCTACAGTGGAGTCAAAAGTTTCATCCAGTAAGCTCCGTAAGTGGAGTGGCATATCATAAGTTGTCAGCATGCTAAATTGAAGTCATTATTAAGTGATGGACACACTGCCTTTCACTGTTAACTTTAAAAGAGCATCACAATAATTTTGTATGGAATTGAGGGTATGGCTGTGTGATTGGATAATATTTCAGATCACAATATAAAATATATCTACAGGTTCATAATATGCTGTAATGTTTATTTTATCATGTTACAAATCAAATTATATAGAGTAAATTAGGCTCATTTTAACCATCTGAATCAGTGCTTGAACAGACACACACACACACACACACACACACACACACACACACCATGACCAGTTCCCTCCAGTCAAATTACAGGTGAACACATTGTATACTGATCATAGAGGTCTTACTTCAATTATTAGTATTATTAATTTAAGTATAAATTAGTGTTACTTCAAGGACACAGTTTTCCTTGCCCAGATGTTGGTTTTCAAGCGCCTGGTGGTCAGGCTTCTTGTTCTTGAGCTTGGCTGGGCCCAGCCTGAAGATCAGACATGGGTCTGCCCTCCCATCGACCCACCTCCTGTGACAGAGGCTATAGGGGCCGAGTGCAGTGTGAGCTGGGTGGCAGCCGAAGGCAGCAAGACTAATGACTCTTTTGGCTTTTGGGACATGGAATATTACCTCTCTGGCAGGGAAGAAGCCTGAGCTGGTGCACGAAGTTGAGAGATACCGACCAGATATAGTGCTTATGCACCAAATAACAGTTCAGAATGCCCACCATTTTTGGAGTCCCTTGGGGGTGTGCTAGACGGGTCTCTTGACAATGTTTGGCAGAGTCTCCTGTCAAAAGGGCCTTCAACTCCCACCTCTGGCAGAGCTACAACCACATCCCAACGGAGGCCGGGGACATAGGGACCGAATGGGCCGCGCTCCATGTCTCCATTATTGAGGCGGCAGCCCGGAGCTGTGGTTGGAAGGTCATTGGTGTCTGTTGTGGAAGCAACCCCCAAACCAGGTGGTGGACACCTGCGGCGAGATGGCTGTCAAGCTGAAGAAGGAGACCTATCAGGTCCTATTGGCCTGTGGAACAGGTACCGACATGCCAAATGAGCTGCAGCCCGGGCTTCAACTAGAGCAAAATCTCGAGTGTGGAAGGAGTTTGGTGAGGGCCTGAAAAAAACTGTTAGTTGGCCTCAGAAAGGTTTTGGACCACCATCTGGTGCCTCAGGAGGGGATGCTGTACTGCACAAACACTGTTTACAGGGGAAATGGGGAGCTGCTCACCTTCGACTGGGGATGTTGTCGGGAGGTGGAAGGAATACTTCGAGGACCTCCTCAATCCCACCAACACGCCCTCTGTGGAAAAGGAAGAGCCTTTGGAGGTTCAGAGGGGGGTCTGCCCATTACTGGGCTGAATGCCTCAAGGCTCTGGATGTTGTAGGACTGTCTTGGTTGACATGTCTCTGCAACATCGCATGGTCAATACCACTGGATTGGCAAACCAGGGTGGTAGTTTCTCTTTTTAAAAAGGGGACCCGAGAGTGTTACAACTATCATGGAATCACACTCCTCAGCCTACCTGGGAATTCAGGACTTCTGGAGAGGGGGACCAGCCGATGGTTGAACTTTGGAGTCAGGAGAAACAATGTGGTTTTAATCCCAGCCACTGCACTCTTGACCATCTTTACACACTCTACAGGATCCTAGAGAGGGCATGTGAGTTTGCCCAACCTGTCCACATGTGCTTTATGGACTTGGAGAAGGCTTTCGACCATGTTCCTCAGGCTATCTTGTAGGGTGTGCTCCAGGAATATGGTTTACTGGACCCATTGCTACGGGCCATTCAGTCTCTGTATTGTTGGAGCCAGAGCTTGGTCCACATTGGTAACAACATGTTGAATTTGTTTCCAGTGGGTGTTTGACACTGCCAAGGCTGTCCTTTGTCACCAGTTCTGTTAGTAATATTTATGGATAGAATTTCTGGATGCTGAGGCACTGAGGGGTTCTGGTTTGGTGGCCATAGGATCTTGTCTCACCCTTTTGTGGATGACATTTTCCTTTTGGCCTTATCAAGTCGGGACCTCCATCTCTCGCTGGAGTGATTCGCAGCTGAGTGTGAAGCGACTGGGATGACAATCAGCACCTCCAAATCCGAGGCCGTGGTTCTCAACTGGCAAAGGGTGGAATGCACCCTCCAGGTCTGGAGTGAGGTCCTGCCCCAAGTGGAGGAGTTTAAGTATCTCAGGGTTTTGTTCATAAATGAGAGATGGATGGAGCCTCTGCTGTGAAGCGAAGCTTGTATCAGTCCGTTGTGGTGAAAAGGGAGCTAAGCTCTTGATGTACCAGTTGATTTATGTTCCCACCCTTACCTACGGTCATGACCAAAAGAATAAGATTGCAAATAAAAACGACTTTAATGAGCTTCCTTCGCAGGGTGGCAGAGCTCTCCCTTAGACACAGGGTGAGAAGTTGTCGTCCAGGAAGAGCTAAGAGTAGAACCGCTGCTCCTCCACACTGAGAGGAGCAAGTTGAGGTGGCTCAGGCATCTGATTAGTATGCCTCCCAAATGCCTCCCTGGTGTGGTGTTTTGGGCATGTCCATCTGGGAAGAGACCCTGGGGTCGACCCTGAACACTCTGGTAGGACTATGTCTCTTGGCTGGCCTGGGAACACCATGGCAACCCCCTGGAAGAGCTGGAGGAAGTGGCTGGGGAGCGGGATGTCTGGACCTCACTGCTTAGGCTGCTGCCCCCACGACCCGACCCCAAGCAGATGAAGATGACGATGAGGGCACATTGTATAGTAAATTATTAATTCATTCATTTGCCAAACTGTTGATTCTTATGAGGGTCCCAGGGAGGCTGGAGCCCATATCAGTCATCTCTGGGTGAAGGTGGGACACAGCCTGAACAGGTCAGCTCAAATAAATTCTATATAAGCTACATGCTTTATGTTCCCTTGTAGGACTAAGCAGTTTGGAAAATAGCAAATCAAGGTGAAATATGTAAAGCTCAAACTCCTGGATGTAAAGTACATATCTGAAATGAGCATAACACGGTGGCATAGTTCAAAATCATATCAGTAACAAAAATTAACAAACATATATACATTGGTACTAGTATGTTAGCATGATATATACATTGTGTGTGTGTACAGGTATTCATCATAACCTAAATCTGTTTATATGGTCACCATATGGGGATTTGTCTCATAATGAAAATAATAACATTTTAAGACGAGGATATGTTTTAAGTTTAGGGCAAGGTTCAGGATTAGGGCTCGGGTTAGTGTGAGGGTTTGGTTTCGGGTTTGTGTAAGGGTTAGTGTAAGATCTAGGGTCAGGGTAAGTATAAGGGTTCGGGTTAGGGTTAGTGCAATGGTTAGGGTTAGTTTAAGTGTTAGGGCTAGTGTTAGGGTAAGGGTTAGTGTAAGGTTTAGGATTAGTGTAAGGGTTCAGGTTAGGGTTAGTGTAAGGGTTAGGGTTAGTATAAGGATTAGGGTTAGTGTTAGGGTTAGTGTAAGATCTAGGGTCAGGGTTAGTATAAGGGTTCGGGTTAGGGTTAGTGCAATGGTTAGGGTTAGTTTAAGTGTTAGGGCTAGTGTTAGGGTTAGGATTAGTGTAAGGATTCTGGTTAGGGTTAGTGTAAGGGTTCGGATTAGGGTTAGTATAAGGATTAGGGTTAGTGTAAGGGTTAGGGTTACTATAAGGTTTAGGGTTAGGGTAAGTGTAAGGGTTTGGGTTTGAGTTAGTGTAAGGGATCGGGTAAGGGTTAGTGTGAGGTTTAGGGTTAGGGTAAGTGTAAGGGTTCGGGTAAGGATTAGTGTAAGGGTTCAGTAATAGTTATGTTTAGGATACCTCTCCGGGAAATGAATTTAGGTCTATGTATTGTCCTCTGAAGAAAACCAGACTGAGTGTGTGTCTTTGTGTGTGTGTGTGTGTGTGTGTGTGTGTGTGTGTGTGTGTGTGTGTGTGTGTGTGTGTGTGTGTG
>JAOUQZ010044165.1:0-11916 GCA_028564935.1 Neosilurus hyrtlii | reverse complement strand
TACTCCGGTTTCCTCCCACAGTCCAAAAACATGCACAGTAGGTTAATTAGCTGTTCCAAATCACCCCTAGGTGTGAGAGTGAGCAAGAATTGGTGTGTGAGTGTTGGCAATGGCCTGGCGAATTGTGCAGGGTGTACCTCGCCCAGAGTTAGCTGAGATGGGTGCCAGCCTCCCCGCAACCCTAATTAAGATCAAGCGGCTTAGAAACTAAGTGAATATATATATTTTTTGCTTCAATCATTACCATGATCTCTTATTCATCATCCTTCCACTAGGTGGCAGCAGTCTATTTCAAGTAAACAGCAATCACTCATGCTAGCTTGTCGCTGTTAAATTTTCTGAAAATGCAAATCAACAAAGGAGGAGGACAAATGCCCAAACAAATCATTTTGCCATGCAGATGTCATGGTTGCCCATTTAGAATAGATATTCAGTGATTATTTGGCCCTGGATCACCTTTAGATTTAGTTATGTGGCCATCAGTGAAAATGAGTTTGACACCCCTGGTATAGATAATCACTCACTCTCACTCATTTGCTGAAACGCTTACTCCTATTAGGGTCACAGGGAGGCTGGAGTCTATCTCAGCCAACAGTGGGTGAAGATGGGGTACACCCTGAATAGCTTGCCAGACCATAGCAGGGCCAACATGCACACACCACCATTCATACTCACATCCACGCCTAGGGGCAATTTGAAGGTTAAAGATCACACCCTCCTAATATACTTGCAAACTCAATCAGGTGCAACTAATCACATTCTCCATTATAGACCAAGCTAATTGGATTCCTCCCATGATCAACTGTAATCATTCTGATTACTTCAGCCTGGGACCACAATAAAATGGATTAGAAAACTACATGGATCCATGATGAGATCTCATTCATATTTCAAGCTTGCGTTCAGTGACGAGACAAGCCGAGATTTTAAGCAGCAGGGATTCATTCTGGGATTTCAGGAGTATATTTCTTTATATATATTCAGGAGTAGATTCCTCCCCGCAACCCCCCCGACAGTATTCACAACCGAACAGCATAAAAAGGTTAGTAGACTTTTACTGTGATACAGGAATAATTGTGTGATACTAAAAATTGTTTTGTGGTGGTGTTTTTCAGAAAGTATAAAAAATGAAGCATAGAAATGTGGCTATTTTGCATAGTGTCTACAAATTATGTAGGTATTGTAATAAACTCCATCAACAATACCAAATGTGTAAAAAGTCTTCTCATCATCAAAATTTAATGAAACTCTTGTTAGTTTTCGAAAAAGTGTTAATAAATGTCGATGTCCATATGTATGATTGCAGTAGCCAAGTACTGAAAGCTGTGTACAAGTCTGCACTATTATGAAGCATTGAACAGATCCAAAGTGCCAGATGTAAACAATGGCATTCAGGGCACTGATGCCGCAGTGCAAGAGCTATCAGCGGACACCGTGGTACAAAACAGTGCAGTGTCTATATTACTACTGCTGCTACTTTCACTGGCATCGTCTGTGAACTCATCCAAAATATTGTTCGAATTCAGCTCAGCCCAATCTCTAAAAAGTTGTGGTTGTGTTTCATGAACTGGAACAGTATATTATCTTCATACTGGTTCTAGTTTTTACAGATAAAAGCATGCAAACCAAAGATACAAGTTTACAGTAAAAGTGAAAGTCGATGTCAGCAACCTCAAGTATGCGCATGCTCACCCGAGTGCTTCCCAGAATGTCATGTAAGCTTATATACAAGCATGAGTAACATCATCGGGCCCGCCCTAATGCAGGTTTCTAATCCCTCTCTATACTACTTCACCAAGGTTCAGCATAAAAAACAGATATTCCTTGAATTCCAGTGTTCTGAAGTGTAACTGAAAGCAAACAATTAGCTATGGGTGGCAAGGAACTGTTAAAAGTTCTCAGAGAAAAAATTAAAACATAAATACAAATATTCAAAGGCTTTAATCATCTATAGGAGCACAGTAAAGTTCATAATCAAGAATTAGAAAGTGTTTGGTACTACTAAGACCATTCTGGGATCAGCCCATCCCTCCAAATGGATGGAAGAGTGAGGGGGAAACTGATAATCTGTTGAATGACTTGAATGTCATTGTGTCTTCATTTTAAGCTGCAAAGCAATAAAATGTGAATATTTTCTATACCCACTGTATATAGTCAGTTTGTGTACAGGATTTCATCTGATATATTTAATTACATTTTATTTGTTTTAATGAATCAATAAAGAAAGAACGAAAGAAAAATGGAAATTTGTGAGTTTGTGCATTTTTGTTTTTGTGTGAAATCTTCATCTGCATTTCATTTGTTGAAATGCTTTAATGTGTTGTTGGCTTTCCATCCATGCTTATCTGCTCCTGTGCTTTCTGCATTCCTCTTCTTTTAAAGAGCTGATAAGGGCAGCTTTAAGAACTTCACATGACCATGACAGAGAAACTGCTGACAAATAGATGCATTCTTTCTTAAAAAAATAAAATCAAAAAATTCCCACCACATCAGTAGGATGGCATATGGTGACTTTTGATCCTCCTTATTGTCTTGGATGTACACACATTTGTATATATACAAATAATGCACACACTGGCATGTGTGTGTGTGTGTGTGCGCACGCACACACACACACACACACACACACACACACACAAAATATTCAAATGTTAATTTCATGATATTTCAGATACTTTATATGCAATATGGCCAAATAATTTAGTTATTTTTGGTCTGTAAAATGAAATAAATTAACTTGGAAAACGATTCACCTGCTTGCATTTTTCCTATCATCTTAATGGATTTGTTTCTTGGATTTTCATTCATTCATTTTCTGAAGCTCTTAATCCCAATTAGGGTCGCGGGTAGGCTGGCGTCCATCTCAGCCGACTCTTGGCGAGGACAGAGTACACCCTGGACAGTTTGCCAGGCCATCGCAGAGCAGAAACATGCTGACGGCTATGCAGCCTACTCTTGACAAAAATCAGCAATGGTTCTTTTACATACCTCTCACCACAGACAGTGAGAGACATGGCCGGCATTTTACAACCCAGTTAGCTGCACTGGGGGGGCCAGGAGTGACAACCCACTGATAGTGGGCCTAGAGTCTGCAACACCTCTAATCAAAAAGAAGCACCAACCCTGGGTTTACACTGGGGCACGATGTCCACTATTTGAGAGAATTGTGATGAGTGTGGGGGATCATGGGATCGAATTGTGATGATCTTGATGGAACCTAGTAGATTCATTAAGATCCTTCAGGGAACTTGATGGATTTGTGAAGATCACGCTGATTGTGGCAAAATTTTTGACTGATTTTTTTGATTGCGGGACTCATAGTAAAGTGCAGTGGAGCTTAACAGAGCATAACAGAACTTGATGCTCCATCGTTGGGGATATTGATGAACTTGGAAACACAATTCCTTCAAGTTCTTGTATGCACTCTGCTTCCATTTTATATCCTAATCGTGCTTCAAGTGTGCTCATAAATTGGGGAACTCCATACTTTTTTGGAGATCACAGACATCGTGCCCCAGTGTAAAGCAAACAATGAAGACCAATAAGCTTTTCAAACAGGTCAGAAATAAAGTTGTGGAGAATAATAATACTGGAAACCTTAAACAAACAAACAAAAAAGAAAACCCTTAACTTTCTAGAAGAGTGGCCAGAAAAATAAGGATGTTCAGAGTTCGCCAATATACATGTGATTCCCCAACTTTTGTAAGCCACTGTAGATAAACTCTATAATAGCTCATCAGCTAGCTGGATAGAGACTATTACCAGTAAAATATTCTGGTACTGCTATACTAAATATAATCACTCTGGGAATGATTCTTGTCCCATAAAATTAGTGGACTGGAACTAATATATAATTACAGGACATGGTTGCATATGCTGAATGAAAAATTAAAAATAAATTAAGAACTAAAGACCAAGATAGACAGGTAAGTCTGTTGGGATTTTACACCCGAGCCTAGTGACTCATCAGGCCGGTGCTTATCCCCAGCTTCTGTAGCATAAATTCAATTTAATTCAGTTTTATTTGCATAGCGCTTTTTACAATTGACATTGTCACAAAACAGCTTTACATAGTAAAATTAAATTAGGAAGGAATCTGAAAATTTTCTACAACCCCTACACATCCCTAATGAGCAAGCCCGCGGCGACAGTGGCAAGGAAAAACTCCCTCAGTTGATACGAGGAAGAAACCTTGAGAGAAACCAGGCTCAAGAGGGAAACCCATCCTCATTTGGGTGAACCATAAAATACGAACCATGAAGCGACTAGAAGTTCAATTCCTCCTTGATGGGATGCTAATTCATTGCAAGTTACCTTCCCAGTATTTTTACTGATACTGAGACTTGTACTTAGGACCTTCTTGCTGTGAGGCGGATGTGTTAACCACTCTAACACTGTGCTGCCAGAGCTGACAGTAGTGAAGAAAATCTGAGATGACCTAAAAAAGTAGTATTAAGAGGAACCTGTGGCAAAACAAATCCTTTTCTGGAATATTGGGATTATAAAACAAAGTGTGCTATTTGTTTAAAAATCAGGTTCTGTCATTGGATCATGAGCTGCTTAGTTCTCTTTTCCAAAGATGTTTTTGACACACTTCAGTCCAATATTGCGTTAAAATGCCATAACAGCCAAGCACAAAAAGGTTATATGCTGTACCTCTGTGGGCAAACAATTATTTTTGGAAAAAATAGGCTTTTAAAAATCTGCTTATCTAAAGCATCTGGCATGCAAGTCCCTGGGAATAAGGGATAAGGATGAATGTGTTAATACCATATAAACTTGTGATTTGCCCTACACTAGTGTCAGACCAGGTATAGCAGTGGTGCAGCTGTAAATCTAAATCTAGGACTGATAAGAGCACCTGGAGAGTGCAAACCTTTGCCTATCCAAAAATAAATAAATAAAACAAAGTATACACCCCTGCTGGGCCTGTTATAATACTAGACTTCTAAAAAATAATAATAAAAAAAAAATCACAACATTGGAGAATTCCTGGATCCAGAATGTGATCCTAATCATCTTCAAAATCTTAAGTTCTCTTCCTTGTCCAAAGTCCTTCTAAAAAAATTTTTTTAATGCAAATCCATATTTTTTGTGTAATCCTGCTAACAAACAAATGGAACCAAAACAGTCTCCTTGGCAGAGGTAAATAAGAGACTTTTAAAAAAGGGCTGTTATTTAAAATAGAACATATATTGATTTATATAGAAAACTGTACTGGAAGGACATTTATTTATCATTCATAAAAGGTTACATCACTTTATCCTGTAGTTGAGTCCTTTTATTTAGTTTGGGATGCACCCATTGCTACTGGGAAGTAGAAAAAGTGGGTTACTAATAAATAAGCACAAGAGGAAACGAGTAAATAAAAATTTAAAGATTACTTGTGTCAGATAAATAATTTAAACCCGATCTTAGCGGATATTCTGCATGACGACCCACAGCCTCGACTCCCCCGCCTGCGGACCATCAGACTAATTAGATCACTGGGTTCAGGTAACAGGGTTCAACTACAGGGAATCAGGGCGGAAAATGCCCCCCCCCCCCCCCCATCCCAAGCAGTTTAGTGATGAGCCGATGTATAAGTATTGCTTTTTCTAAATTCACATAAAGATTCCTAAAATTATTAGCTTGCATCATAATATAATTTCACCAAATATGTCTCCGCTCTCTAGATTCAATAGTGATGAAGTGCAAAAGAAAGGTACATCAGCACTAGATAATAAAAGTTCACAGCAGCTTCATGGTGAGATGGTGCCAGAAATGGAATTAGCTTCAGTGCTAGCAGTTGTTGATTGCAGCTTGAACAGGTGCTCTACAGTCACATATTTACTTGAGGAACTGCTTGACTGTGTTCCCAGCTCTGTAGAGCGCAAGTGTGCTGCGAGTACGTGAGAGGAACGCATTATGTGGTAGCAATTTCAAGACTCTGGAGTGTGCAATAATCTCACTGCAGATCTGAGGCCATATGTCTCATCACTCCGGGCAGAGGTTTTAATCAAAGAGCCACTAAGCCATGATGAGAGCTGGACATGAGAGGGGAGTGTGTGAGGGGCATGAGGAATGAAAAAGAATGAGCAAAAGATAGAAATGATCAACTGTTTTTTTTTTTTTTTTAGCAAGCAAGAGCTGGATAACAAGAATATGATCCAAACTTTATTTTGCAATTTTGTTGCACTGGTTTACATTGATTAACAACAACAACAAAAACAACAACAGCAACAACAATATAGCTTGATGTACCAAAGCAATAACATAGCAACAGCCTCAGTGAAATTGAATAAAAAATAATTCCCACTCACTGTAATTGACCAGAGTGAAACCTTATGTGGATTTCCATGATTGCAGCCCATCCTCCTCAAGGTTGTGTGAGGCTTTTCTGTTCATCATGGGTGAACATGCTCTAGAGAAAGCTGTACGTGAAATTCTATGGAGGCAACAACTTCTGAAATGCTCACACCAGCCTGTCAGACATAAACAATAATGCTTGTTCAAAGATTTCTCATTTAAAGTTCCTCCCATCCTGGTGAACACTGTTTGCACATATGCACTTTATGTTGTTATATGTAGATTTGTTTAGTCTTGTGTTGATGTATGTAGCACCGTGCTCCTGGATAAAGGTTATCTCATTTAACTGTGCACTGTACCAACCAGCCTGGGTCTTAACCACAAGTGTGTCTCTCTATACTGCAGTATAAATGGGTACACATAAAAATACTGGAAAGGTAACTTATGATGAGCTATCCAGAACCCCATCCAGGAGTAGTTATGAAGTTACTTCACACTACAGAAGCCAGGATAAATCCCAGTTCTGATGAACCACTAAGCTCAGGTGTAAAAAGCCCAACAGATTTACCTTACTGTACCAACTGTATGGGGATGAAATGACAATAAAACCACTTGACTAGACTAATGCGAATAATAACTGCGACAAATTTTTTCATATTGTGCTGCTGCAACATGCAACATTAGCTGATTGGATTACTGTGGGGAACCCTTGTCTCAACATAATACTCACCCTTCTGAATCTGTTACTGGCTGTAGGAAATAAGTAAGTAAAATATATTTATATTGTGCTTTCCCCACATAAAAGATATTTCAATATCCATTATTTATACTGTTAATCTGTCAGGGCCATCAGGAAGCTGAAGCCCATCCCAGCTGACTTCAGGCAAGAGGTGGCATACATCTTAAACAGGTTGCCTATTTATCTCAAGGCCAAAGGAGTCAAACAAACATTTACACTAACATTTACAACCATGGACAATTTAAACTGGATACTCGACCTAGCCCACATATCTTTGGACTGTTGGAGGAAACCAGGGTAACCAGATGAAGCCCATGTAAAGAGAGGGAGAACCTAGAGCAGGGGTCACCAACACGGTGCCCACGGGCACCAGGTCGCCCCCAAGGACCACATAAGTAGCCCGCAGACCTGTTCTAAAAATAGCACAACTCACTAGTGAAAAATTAATTTTTGATTTTTATTGTTGATAATTATTGTGAGAAATCATTAACGTGATCAGTGTCTTCACATAGATGAGTATCAATAATCATTATTGATAATGTATTACTAAAGGCAAACTGAGCAAATGTGTAATTTCAGGGGAACCTGGTATCAAACTGGTAGCCATTCGTATGACTCAGTACCCATGAAGTAGCTCTCAGTTTCAAAATGGTTGGTGACCCCTGACTTAGAGCATACAAATTATCCAAAACGCCTGTATAACACAGGTATATTTTTATGTGCTTTTTAAAGATTTTACAGCATCAACAAATATAGGCAATACATTCCAAGCTGTGGGTGTAAAAGCCTTAAAAGCTCAGTCAGTTTGGGTTTTCAGGTGGGTGCATAGGACCTGAGTAAGCCAACGAGCTGATGAAAAACAAACGTCAAACATTTAGCAGCACAGTTTTAATAAATACTACCTCACACACACACACACACACACACACACAAAATTCATATTTCTCTTTTTAGCCCATTTTTTAAATAAAAAAAACAATATTTTCAGACGCAGCTGTTTATCTTGTGTATTGACAAACATCACAGCGGAGATTTTTGTTTGCTAAATAAATATCCCAGAAATATTTCATGCATTTAAAGCAGGTAGAAGCCAGTGGGAGTGAAGCATTCAAACACCCCGTCCTTGAAATCCATGTTTCAGATATACCTCATTAAATCATTTTCACTTTGGCTGCCCAGAATTGCCTTTAGCTCTGAGGGTTGAGTATGAAATGAAGCAATATTTTTTGTGTTGTTTTAAAGAAATCTTCTTACTGTAAGAAATCATCAACATCCATGCATAATGTTGCTCCATCAAAGGAAAAGTGTACCCTGAAGAACAGTAAACATGTATTTGGCTGTAATATTTATGATGTGTGCTGTATAGTGATTGTTTGGCTAATTTATTGGTGGACATTCCTTAAAAAGTTAGCAATTGTGTGTGAAAGCACACAAGGATCTTGTTTTTATGAGCTTCATTAACATAATGTAGAAGCAGAAAAAATGTAAATGATCTCATATATTAGGGCTAGCAGTCTGGTTTAACACTCAGGTTGGCACTTAAAACATAAAAAGTGAGAGGTTCTTTTTGCTTTTGATACACTGTATTAATCCCACAAGGGAAATTATTGCCTCTGCATTTTACCCATCCAAAGTGAGCACACACGTAAACTGTGAGCGCACACACACTCGGAGCAGTAGGCTGCACACACATTCGGGTCACCCGGAGAGCAGTTGGGGGTTAGGTGCCTTGCTCAAGGGCACTTCAGCCATGAAGATAAGGTAAGGGTAAGAGGAAGGGAAGGTACAGCTCACTCCCCCAATGTCACACATTTTTCCTGCTGGTTCAGAAATCGACCTTTTGGCCCCAAAGCTGCTTCTCTAAACATTAGGCTACACTCATCCCCAAAGTAAAGATTCTTTACTTACTCACCATTTTCCAACAAAGTTTTTACATAATATTATTGAGAAATTTAAGTAGTTGGGAAATTGCTGCAAGCAATAAACTCTATAATAGGACACTCTCTTGGTCTTGTGCCATCAACAGAGGGAAGCAGAGATCATGAGTCTAATTGTAATCAATGGAAATCAGGTCCACCTGTGCCTGGGTCTATTTAAGGAGAGCTCTTCAGTCACTAAGTGAGCAATTTTGAAGCATCTTTGTTTAGTGTTGGGGGCCTGTCTCAGCTGGTATACCCTGGCAATTTCACTTGCTTTTATTGCCTGCTGTTAGTGTGACTATATATATATATATATATATATATATATATATGAGAGAGAGAGAGAGAGAGAGAGAGATTTTATTCCTGGTCAGGCTTTTAGTTAATATTGAGTCTGTAGCTTAATCTTCTCCTGGGACCATCCCTGTTTTGGTGAGAGCCTTACTAGTTAAAGTTTTAATGTTAAAGTTGCCTCTGATTCCCAGAGTCCAAGGCACAAACCTTGTATGGGTTAACCTCCCCCGTATCATAAGACTAAGCTAGATACATGGACGTGTGCAGGTGAAGACAGCCCTAATTAGTAGGGGCACTCTAAACATCCATGAATAGATTTTGTACCATCAGTTAGAATGATGGTTGATTACATAGGGAATCCTACGCAGCCTGTCGTAGCCATGATTGTAGAGCTGCCACAGCCTGCTGTTCCTCAGAACACAAATCAAGCATATTGATTTATATCTTCTCCTGACAAAAAACATTGGAACAATGATTGATTTTTCCTTTTGCAATATTCCAAGATGATGGGTTTGTTTCCTATTAGACTTTACCTATATGATTTTTTCCCCCTGTGAACTGGCTGCTCTTTTGCTTGCACCACTGGTTTTTCGAAGTATCAGCCCATGGAATGACATGTATTAAAAATTCTCAATATCTTAATCCTTGACAGGTGGGGTGGACTCATTTTTTAACAGTTTGGACTCTTACTGGCCCGGATCCACAAACTTTAAGCCCGTTCTCCAGACAGTGGGATCATCTTATGCGAATGAGTCCTCTAATATATACATTGGGGCACTGCCTAAAAGTGGAGCTCCTGATAAGTGTCCAAGCCTGGGCTTGCTCTTTCTTGCCTTTCTGATCTCCATGTTCATTTGTATCACCCGTCTTATTAGTTCAAGTATCCGTTTCTGATTTCTGCATTTGCTCAATGAACATTTATTTGTCTGCAAGTCTGTCCACCTACCTGAGTACCTGTGTATTTTTATTTGCGTGAGTCTGAGTGGTGGTGTATGAGCCTCACTTTATTGGTAGATTTAAAAAAAATTTAATTTAATTTTTTGCTGCCCATTGTCATACATGTTAGTGACAACCATCCAAGCCATGTTCCATGACTATGGTGCTCTGTTCAGAAGCTTTGCTAATATGTACTCCCAAACTCCTATTGCCAAAACATCTTTGATATATCTATCTTAGATGACCAAACATTCAGGTACTACCAGAACCATGTTTCCATTGACCAGACACTGATCAATACATACAATCATGCTTGTTGCAGAATAAAGGTATTAAGCAGGTTTCCTGCAACCTCTCCCTGTCCCCTTACCTTAAATATGCCCAACTATTCCTTGACTTTGTGGCAGGGTTGACAGCCTCACCGAGTAGCACTGTAGTTCTGACCATGGCCAACTTTTTCTCTGAGGCCTGCAGGTTGCTATCATCTGCCAAGTTGACAGCTGACATGGTTTGGATTCATGGAATTCCCCAGGACCATGGTTTTCATAAGGTCCTCAGTTTAGCAACTAATATGAGAAAGCAGTCTGCCAACTCTTGGAAGCTTCCAATCAGTGTTTTACTCAGGGTTCCACCATCAGTCTGTTGAGTAGACAATGTTGCTTATTTTCTAAGGTTTTCTTCTGATGCAAGAGTCTAGAAAGTTGGAGTCTTGGTCCGTAGACCAAAGGTGCTTAGGTAAACAAACAAACCTCCTTCTTTTGCCCTATTCTCAGCAAATAAATGCAACCTATTTTTTCTGTCTCAAGACCATTTTCTGTAGTTTGCTCGACAAGAATCCAGCCAGGTACACATATCTCTCCTTATTAATTGTGGCAATTCTCTACACTTGTCCTGTGTGTATCTAAGGCAAGCTCAGAGCCAAAAAAAAAGAAAAAACCTCAGAGTACCCTTTCAGAGCAAGTCTTGGCCCAAACCTTTAGTAGTCTTGAGCTTTTAATTTGTCCATGAGCTTGGCCTGCAGTTGGGTTATTTCCGGTGTGCCATGGCTCACTGGGTAGAGATCCTGCTTTTGGCCCTTGTAGACCATGGTTCAAAACCCTCACATGATAATCTTCCATTATTATTAGTATTACAATGGCCAGGATATCAATCAATTAATTAATAAAATAATTCCTGATTAAATATTTGTTATTCAAACCATTCAGGGTGTTTAATTTGATTTATTTTTAAAAATTGTCACTAGAGAATGTAGAATGCTGGGTATTAAAAGCATTTATAACTCATAATGGGTTGCTCTACAAACATTGTAAAAAGGAACAAATAATCACTCACATGGGTGTGTACAGGAATGTTGCATGCGTTGTGTCTTAATCCACGCTCTTTTTGCAGTGAGTATCAAATGTCACAAGATTGGGTTGTGATGGAGGTGTTGATATTGTTGATATAGGTGTCACTGGCAATGAGACTGAGCAGCAACAATGTGTCACGCAAGGATCAGTAGGTTTTTCTGTAACATTACACACCAATTATGAGCTTTGGCTTGAAGCCACATCCCACTGATCTTCTTAGCAGCTTGAATTCATACTGTAACCCTGTTTAACCTGCATGACGTGTGAGAGCCATTCCAATGATTTACGGGAAGTAACCGAGATTTTTGTTTGACGAATGCATATATACATACATACATACATACATATACACACACACACACACACACACACACACACATATATATATATA
>JAOUQZ010044164.1:0-11920 GCA_028564935.1 Neosilurus hyrtlii | reverse complement strand
AGAGAGAGTGTGTGTGTGTGTATGTGAGAGAGAGAGAGAGAGAGAGAGAGAGAGAGAGAGAGAGAGAGAGAGAGAGAGCGATTGTAATTTTGCTCCTGGAAAAGCACTAATTAGTGAGCTGATTAAAAAGACTTCCTGTGGTTTCCCCACCTGTGGGAATTAACAACAAGGATTTCCAGGTATTTCTGTCATTCTGAGGAAGTGACATCCAGTGATTAGGTTGCCATGTTGTGGTAATAGAAGGAACAGACTGAGAACCTTTTCCTCATTGATTTTCTTACACAGTTGTTATATATATATATATATTCGGGTCATTCTGGGATGAACAGCAACATTTCCGGGACACAGAATCTCAAAATAAAACTCGTCTTTCTGGTTAGTTTTTGCTACTAATACAATTTTTTGACAGTCCAGCCTTTGACAAATGATAAGGAAGGATAGCTGCACAAGTTTTTATGAGAGGATTTTGAACCTTCTTCCAGGGTGTCAAAATGATACAGATGTTGCTGCGTCAATACTTGACCTACAGTTTTCACAGAGCAGCGGCAACGCCAACGAATCGTTATCCTGATCGTCTGCAAAAACATTTTATGCTGCAGATATCATTCATTCGCCACATAATTAGGGTCGCGTGGAGGCTGGCGCCCATCTCAGCCGACTCTGGTTGAGGGCAGGGTACACCCTGGAAGGCTCCCCAGGCCATCGCAGGGCAGAAATACGCTGATGGCTATGCAACCTCCTCTTGATGAAAAGCAGCATGGTTGTTTTACATGCCTCCCACCGTATACAGTGAGAGACATGGCCGGCCTTTGATAACCCAGTTAGTTGCACTAAGGGGGGCAGCAGTGACTTCCTGTTGATAGTGTAGCTGGAACCCCCGACCTTGGGATCAGTAATCCAGCACCCTACCACCGGGTCACCGGTGCGGATATCGTTAGATGAATTAATTGCATTAGTTAAGCGTGATGGACGTTAGCCAGTCGGTTCCCCGAATTAATTTTTTCATTACATCATACAGTGGATTTCATAATGGCTAATTTATTAGAAATTTTAATTAAGTAAACATGTTATGTAATTTTATAAATTTTAAAGCTTGTTTACTTCCATCTAGGAAAGAACTAAATAAATCCAGACGAATTTGAGATTCTGTGTCACAGAAATGTTGCTGTTTATCCCAGAATGAGCCGTATATAGATATAAATATATATATCATTGTGAGATCTCTTTATTCTTTACCATTACATTCTTAGTAGTTCCTGAACCAGGAAGGTGGACCGTGTTGTCTGCGACTTTGTTCCAGCATAAGAATGGACTTGGAGGCAGAAGTAAACGATTACTGAGGGCTCGTTGAGGATTAATGACATTTCCTGACAGTGCCGAGTTCTCAACATGCCAGTTGAGCACTTGAGCACGCAGGAAATTGCATGGAGACGGCGCTGCTTGAGCAACAGTCCATGCAAACTGTACAGCATTTACTTATTTATTTATTTATTTACTTACTTTTGCCACTTTCAGGGCAGAAAATGAATTTATTTCACGTATTTATTTATTTATTTATTTAATGTACGCGCGATCGAGTCAAACTCTTCAGGATAATTTGTCATTGAAGGCTCTGGGTGAAGGCGGGGTACACCCTGAACAGATCACCACTCCATCACAGGACAACACACACCACTCTTAACACGCTCAACACCTCTCGACCAATCAGAATCAAGCATTCAATTTCAGGAAGTGTGTTTGTTCAAATAGTTTTTTTTTTATATATTTATATAAACCCGTTCACCGTAAATGAAGAGGGATGATTTTTCGATAAGTAGTTTTAAAATCTGGCACTAATATATCCATTCCATTACCGCTGTGTGCGAGAGACAGTAAGAAGGACGACAGGAGGATTAGAAAGACCAAGAAAGGCTTATAGCTCATATTTTATAACTGCTGCAAGGGCACGGTGAAGGAAAATAGATGATGGCAGTGATAACAAATGAACCCGAGTCTACCCTGCCATAAAATAGCTACAGCTGGTCTTACTGCTTGGTGCTGTAGATACTGTTCATGTGCAGACTTTATGGCCTGGTAATAGTTTTTAATAGCAGGCTGTTATCTGGGGTAGTACTGTAGGCCAGTGAGGAGACAGCAGTGATAAGATGAAGCAGACTGCCCTACTTAGACTGTGAGTAAGTGACTGAATTAAGGACAGGAGGGCAGCTACAGATCATCAAGATAACAATGAAGAGGTTACTTTGGGGCATTTTACTTGCATGCAGGAGGCACAGTGGCGAGCAGTGAGCACGTCGTCCTCACAGCAAGAAGGCCTGGGATTGGCTCCCATGTGGAGTTTGTATGTTCTTCCCAGGCTCGTGTGGGTTTTCTCCGTGTACTCGGGTCTCCTCCCACAGTCCAGAAACATGCACAGTAGGCTAATTGGCTGTTCCAATTTGCCCCTAGGTGTGAGTGTGAGTGTGAATGGTTGTGTGCATGTTGGACCTGCGATGGCCTGGCGAGCTGTCCAGGGTGTACCCCGCCTTCGCCCAGAGTCGGCTAAGATGGGCGCCAGCCTCCCTGCGATCCTAATCGGGATTAAGCACTTAGAAAATGAATGAATGACTGAATACTTTATATGGGGGATTGCCAGGCTTGGTGGAGGTTTGCGCTCTTCGTGTGCTGTTCACTTGGAAGAAGGTGGACTGGTCTAATGATCACATTTTCTTTTACATCATTTAAACAGCTGGGTGCATATGTGTTGCTTTCGTGGGGAAGAGATGGCAACAGGATGGACTATGCAATGAAGGAACCGTGTGATGTGCTGGGCAATGTTCTGCTGGAAAACTTTGGGTGCTAGACTACATGTTGAGCTGATGTCACTTTGTCAAATATTACCTACATAAAGATTGTTGTAGTCCAGTGTAGTATGCAGTGGCGCTTGTAGAAAACGTGCCTTAAATTCCCTATCTTTGGGATGTGCTGGAGAAACAAGTCCAAACCATGTGCTGCAAACTGCTTGGTGCCAGATACCATAGTACACCCCTCAGAGGTTCTGTGCAGTCCATGTGGTAATGTCAGCTTGGCGGCACGAGCAGGACCTACACAACAACAGGCAGGTGGTGTTAATGTTATGGCTTATCGGCATATGTTTTCATTAAAATATTCAGCAGTTCACCTCACAGACAGCAGGGGGCTCAAAATTATTAAAATGTTCCTTTAAAAGAAGGGAGAAAGGGAGGGAGAGAGAGACTGATATTGAAAGTTAACTCCTGGCTAATTTTCTGTTTATAGTTAAGTATGACGGTGACACCTCCCTCTGCTCATGGACACATTGCCGTATGCAATCCGTTTCAACACAGAACTAATTCCGAGAGCAGGAGTGCCGTGTGTTTGAAGTGACAGAGCTCGTCTGCAGAGACATAACGAGGCGAGCGCTTGCTGACAGCCTGATTCTTTTCATTTCCTGTCGCTGTTCCCTGCTTCCTGCGCTCCTCCTGTGATCATCATCATGTGTCTGTCTTCATTCATCAAGCTGATTCTTAGCAGCCTTCATTTCAATCACACAGAAATGATGATGCTTCTGGATTAACAAGAATATCGGCTCATAAATGGTACAAAACAGAGGAACATCACAGCACAGGTTGCACAAACTATAAGCCTGAATGACATCATGCTATTTGTGGTGTATTGCGGCCTCGGAATAAAGACGATCCTGACTACAATAAACAACTTGGGATCTTATATATATATATATGTATATTTATATTTGAAAATGTATTGAACAATGCTATTGTAGGCAATGAGAACCAAAAAAAAATCATTCCGACAAGTATATTGAGGTAAAAGTATGGATAATTAATAAAAACACTGAAAATACCAATTTTTCAGAAAAATTTAAAGGTGTCGCAATTTTTTTTTTCCTTTTGCATAGCATGAATGAACTTCAATCCATATGGAATGGTTTAGTGAGTGAAGAAATTAAAAAACAGTGATGCAGAGATGATTCTACACTTAACAAAATGAAGATAAATCAAAAACCAAGTACTATTCAAATATTTATTTCATGTAATATTGGATCATATTGATGAGAATAAGTAAACAAACAACAATAAATAGTAACAACAAAAATAACAGTCTCTTTTTTGAGAAAAAAAGTCAATATTTATTGTAGCCACCATTTACTTTGATTACAGCATTTAACCTTTCAGGCATAGTGTTCACATATTTTTTTATTTCTTCACTCGCTAAACCATTTCATATAAAAAAAAGAAAGAAAGTAAAAAAAATAGCATTTTTTAATTTTTCTGAAAAATTGGTATTTTCAGTGTTTTGTTAATTATCCATACTTTTACCTCAATATACTTGTTGGAATTATTTATTTTTTTGGTTTTCGTTACCTACAATAACATTGTTCAATACATTTTCACCCAAAAATTATAGAGAAGTAATTTTTTACTTTTTTTTATTAGGAGCCCTATTAGACAAAAGTGGTGGCGTATAATCTTCACTGGCACGATGGTGTACTAATGTCCACCTAACAACAAGAAAGTCCTGGGCTTGGCGAGAGCGTTTCTGTGTGGAGTTTGCATGGGTTTCCTCAGGGTACTTTGGTTTCCTCCAGTCCAAAGTCATGCACAGTAGGCTAACTGGCTGTTCCAGATTGCCCCTAGGTGTGGATGTGAGTATGAATAGTTGTGTGTGTTGGCCCTGCGATGGTCTGGCAAGCTGTTCAGTCACTGACACTGTTCAGTGTCGACTGAGATAGGCTCCAGCCTCCCCGCGACCCTAACAGGAGTAAGCGGTTCGGTGAGCGGAGCGAGATTACAGGTGAATGCTTTTCAGTTAGTAAGTTTAGAGTGAATAGAATTGGCATCTGCATTCAGCTTGGTCTGAGTGTTTTATTTTCTAAACTGACGTATCTACTAACCGTATATGAAGTGATATCCTAGTTGTAGAGTAGCCAATCAGAATGCATGATTGCTCATATCCAGGGCTTATGGATAGAATAATAAAGTTTATTTGTAAATTTACATTTGTTGTTACATTACATGCAAATATACTTCTGAGTGTATTCATAATGCTCTTGTTAATGTTTCCTAAGGTTTAACCATACTTTATGAATGCCTTTGGTGAACATCTGGATGGAACACTGTGAACTTTTAAACAAGTTTCTGCTAAAATAACTTGGAACAACATGCTAAGCTTATTATTTTGGGAGAAAATAAAACTCAGTCGTTTGATATGGATCATCTTCCATCTTGCTTGTGGATGACTTTAAATAAAAATGGCTTTCCTAATAAATAAATAAATAAACAAACAAACATTAAACAAACAAACAAACAAATAAATAAGTAAATAAGTAAGTAAGAAAGTAAGTTAGTTACTAAGTAAGTAGTAAGTAAGTAAGTAAGTAATAAAGTTAGTTAGTAAGTAAGTAAGTAAGAAAGTAAGTTTGTTACTAAGTAAGTAAGTAATAAAGTTAGTAAGTAAGAAAGTTAGTAAGTAAATAAGTTAGTAAGTTAGTAAGAAAGTTAGTTAGTAAGTAAGTAAGAAAGTAAGTTAGTTACTAAGTAAGTAAGTAAGTAGGTAAGTAAGTAAGTAGGTAAGTAAATAAGTTAGTAAGTAAGTAAGTTAGTAAGTAAGTAAATAAGTAAGTAAGTAAGAAAGTAAGTTAGTAAGTAAGTAAGTAAGTAACTAAGTAAGTAAGTAAGTAAGTAAGAAAGTAAGTAAGTTAGTAAGTTAGTGAGAAAATTAGTAAGTAAGTAAGAAAGTAAGTTAGTTACTAAGTAAGTAAGTAAGTAAGTAAGTAGGTAAGTAAGTAAGTAAGTAAATAAGTTAGTAAGTAAGTTAGTAAGTAAGTCAATAAGTAAGTAAGTAAGAAAGTAAGTAAGTAAGTAAGTAAATAAGTTAGTTAGTAAGTAAGTCATTTAGTAAGTAAGTAAATAAGTAAGTAAGTAAGAATGCATTTCCAACATGAGATATATCAACCAACAAATAATTCAGGCCTCCCATGCCACAGAAATTCTGTTTATGCACCAGGCAATTAATCATCGGGGCTTCAGAATGCACTGCTGCGTCGAGGAAGTCATCAGAATTCTACTGAGCCTCTTACGGATGTTTGGCCTAATTTATGAGCGTGCCAACATCCGGAGTTGCGTATTGTTCTACAACTCAAGGGTTTTTTGTTTTTTTTTAATAATCATGTCACTGTCACACACAGCACTCACACTCCTACATTGGTGAATCCAGGTTTTATGTTTTGTTGCAGATGCTGCATCTTTTTTTCTCCATGATGTTGATTTTTCATTACCAGTGAACGGTTAACATCCAGAAGGTTGGTGGATCAAGCCCCAGTGCTTCCAATTACAACCAAGATGCCGCTGTTGGACCCCTGAGTAAGACCCTTAACTCCCAGCTGCTTAGGCGCTCTGGTTAAAGGCGTCTGCCAAATGCCATAAATCTAAACATCTACATACCTCCATGTTCGTGATTCCGAAAAGTCTGTTCAAGCATCTCGCTCATCCACCCACTCACTCATTTGATGAACCACTTAATCCATGCTACTTGAGTTACCCGGAGGCTGGAACCTTTCTCAGCCGACACCTGGGTGAAGGTGGGGTACACCCTGAAAAGCTCACCAGACCATCGCAGGGCAACTTACACACAACCGTTCACACTCACATCCCCACCTAGGGCAATTCGGAACAGCCATTTCGCCTAATGCCTAATTGGGCATACCTTCGGACTATAGGAGGAAACCGGAGTATCCAGAGGAAACCCACACAAGCACAGGGAGAACATGCAAACCCCAGACAGAAATGCCCTTGCAGTGCCCAGGACTCGAACCCAGGACCTTCTTGCTGTGAGGCAGACGGGCTAACCGCTACACCACCGTGCCGCCCAACAGTATATGTTGTGTTATATGACACTATTGTCAAGCTGGTATAAGATATCTTTTATGAAGTAGCTTACAAGCACTTTACAAAGACACACACACACACACACACACACACACACACACACACACACACACACACACACACACACACCTATCACCTCTGTGTGTATGTGGGCTACAAGCAGAGTGTCTGAACCTGGCAGGGTGCAAACATGAGGCAGAGCCAGCACAAATTCATCCTGACATCACAACAACCAGCTATGGCCAATGTGATGGAAAGAGGAAGTCACACGGGGTTAAAGGACTGGCGGTGGAGTGTGTCAAATCAGCTATTGTGTTTGACTTCAGCTAAGCCTTCTGAAGTGTTTCCTACAAGTACACCAGGAGGAAAAGAAAAAGAAGAAAGAATATTGCCGCCAAGAAAGAAATAAAGAAGGCAGGGTACATCCTGAACGGCGCACCAGTCCACTGCATGTCCAACACACACATCCATTCACACTCACAGCTAGGGGTGGTTTTGGAACAACCAGTTCGGCTAATGGGATAAGACGGGACAGGCTTCATGATGGCTGTGACATCACCAGTTTCCTCCCACGAATGTAAAGAACAGACTTGCGTTCCTGGGATGAATGTTTTTTTTTTTGTTTGTTTTTTTAGTGTTGTAGTCATTCTCACGTCCAAGTCATCTTGATAATCTTGGCAACTTCCCCAAAATCTCTTCTTCAATTCCTCAAATCATCTCTGGGTCATGGGAAGGGTACAGTACAGCCTTGCGTGATTTGGGATCAGCCCCATGTTCCCCAGACCCGATGTTGCCCTTACATTTACATTTACAGCATTTGGCTTATCCAGAGCGACTTACAATTATCATTTTTATGCAACTGAGCAGTTGAGGGTTAAGGGCCTTGCTCAAGGGCCCAACAGTGTGGATTGAACCGCTGACCTTCAGATCAGTAACCCATCACCTTAACCACTAAGCCACTACTGCCCTACAGCCTTACGCTTATAGCCGAACTGCTTAATCCTACCACTGGTGTCACCTAGGGGCAATTTGGAACAGCACAGCAATTAGCCTCATGTTCTTCCCTTTTTTTGGACTGTGGACGGAAAACAGGGCAATTACATGCAAACTCCACACAGATACGCCCTCGGTGACCCTGGGACTCGAACCTAGAACCTTCTTTCTGTGCGCTGAGAGTGCTAACCACTACGCCACCGTGCTGCCTCACACCAGCCTGTAGCTAACCATTTTCCTCTAACGGTGCACTCAAAATCTCATCAACTAAAGCCTTACCTTCAGTATTTGGGTAGTATTTCGAGCTCTTGTGTTGTATTTTACCCATCATTGGTCCAGAGTTTGGATTTGATCAGTGGATGATGACTGATGGCTCTGGTTTACAAATATACTTATAAATAAATTATATTGTAAAATAATTGTTGAAATTATTCAACAGATGTCGCAGGACAGTTTAACAGAGAGCATCTGTGCCAGAACACATGATCCAATTTCCTGTCTGAAGAGATGTCTGGATGATGTCTTACTCGGACGTCTGACTCTGTGTAAACAGCATCCGCGGCACTGAAGCGAGGTGCAGAGAGATGTCTGAGCATTAGATATGAGTCTGCAGTAATCTCGCAGTGTCCTCTGGCAAAACATCAGAAAATCCAACAGAAAGGTGCTGTATTCACTCACTCACTCACTCAATCACGCTTATTCCTGCTAAGGTCACAAGGAGGCTGAAGCCTATCTCAGCCAACACTGGCCAAAGGTGAAGTACAACCCTGAGCAGCTCAGCAGAACACCGCAGGACCAACTCACACACAGCCATTCACACTCACATCCACACCTAGGGGCAATTTGGAACAGCCAATTCGCCTAATGTGCATGTCTTTGGACTCTTGGAGGAAACTGGAGTACCCGGAGGAAATCCACATATGCATGGGGATAACATGCAAAGTCCACACAGAAAAGCCCTCACCGTGTCATCCAGCATGGAGTATTATCCATGAGTCACTGCATGTATCCAGTTCATCCGTATCGGGCATGCATGGTACATATACATGAAATTGTATTGAACTGTTTGGTACGCAGGGCGGCACAGTGGTTAACACGTCCGCCACACAGCAAGAAGGTTCTGGGTTCGAGTCCCTGGCTCGGGCGTTCTCTCTGTCCTAGAGTGGGTTCCCTCAAAGTACTCTGGTTTCCTCCCACAGTCCAAAGACATGCACATTAGGCTAACTGGCTGTTCCAAATTGCCCCTAGGTGTGGATGTGAGTGTGAATGGTTGTGTCTGCGTTAGCCCTGCGATGGTCTGGCAAGCTGTGTACCCTGACTTCACCCAGTGTCAGCTGACAAAGGCTCCCCGTGACCCCTATACAATTAAACGGTTTAGCGAGATAAATAAGTGAGCGAGAGTGTGCGTTCTGTACGGCCTCTATGGTTGAACATGTACATGTAAACCGCGGTGTTTCATTCCAAGCTCACTTGCACGGAACAACTTTTCCTCCTCGTCTCTTTGTTTCCTTGTATCATTTGCTGTCATGCTGAAAGAATGTTACCTAAGCTTCTCGGACTTGTATTTGCACACAAAGCACTGATGGGCGTGCACGGTGTGCTCGATCCTATAAGAATTTCTCTGGTGTCCAATCAGTGCTCGGTATGCAAATATGAGTCGGAGAAGTCAGGTAGGGATCAAATTTCATTCTCTGTGTGTGGTACTAGTGATCACTAACATTATAGAGGCATGTCCATCTTTGAAATCTGTTGTGTGGGGACATTTTGGAGTTTAGTATGATGACGAGTATAAGAAGGCGGTGATCGGAGAAAGTCCAGTGAGCAAGCGTTGCTTTGAAACTGTCGACTAATCAAGTTTAGGAACATCACATATCTTGTTTACATCGACGTCACCTGGCGATGAACCCTTTCAGGGCATGTGAGGAGGGTTCATATGTTAGCAAGCACATGATAATCTGTCGCTGCAGTGCTCTGGGTCTCAAATACTGGAACAGGAAGCTCACTTGAAGTTGCACTTTGCTATTCATTCATTTTCTGAACCGCTTAATCCTAATTAGGGTCGCTGGCGCCCATCTCAGCCAACAGTGGGAGAAGGCAGAGTACACCCTGGACAGCTCACCAGGCCATCGCAGTGCACTTTGTTCTTTTAATGTTAATATAGTTTTTAATGTCATTTTGCTTTTGATATACTGTATTAGAGGTAGTCTTGTGGCACAGAGGCTAGCACATTTACATCCCAGCAGGAAGGCTTGGGTTCGATTCCCAGGCTCGGGGCGTTTCTGTAAGGAGTTTACATGTTCTCTTCATGCTTGCGTGGGGTTCCTCCAGGTATGTCGGTTTCCTCCCACAGTCCAAAGACATGCACATTAGGCTAATGGGCAGGATTAGGAACAGCCTATTAGGCTAATGTGCATATCCTTGGACTGTGAGAGGAAACCGGAGTACCCAGGAGGAAGTCACACCAGCACGGGAAGAACATACAAACTCCTTAGAGAAACGCCCCGATCCGGGGGACTGAAACACAACACCTTCATGCTGTGAGGTGGGCGTGCTAACCGCTACGCCTCCGTGTCGCCTTATGAACAAACATTAAGTAACAAACCTTTTATGGTCCTTATAGTAAAAAAATGTAATTTATTATTTACGGAGCCCCTAAAGGGACATTACATTTTTTTTCTATGTCCCTTTAGGGGCTCCGTAATTTTTAATAAAATAATTTATGGAAAAAAATATTTATTTGTTTATGTATTTAGTTATTTATTTATTTGTTTATTTTAGTAGTAGCCATTTTTTTTACTTTTTTTTTATTTCTATTACTCTTAAATGAATATCTGTTGGTATTATCTTACTTTGTTTTATTATATTAGTTTATTAGATTTAATTTAAAGAAAACTTCACCCTGCCTCAAACGCTGTCATCGGCCCAATGCAAATTGTATGCAAATGAGCAGGGTGACGTCGCCGAGTCGGCTGCACTTCCGGAAGTGGGAGGAGCTTCAGGTGGTGATTCATTCATATAGAGCTCGGGAGCGGGTTACACAGTAGAGGCGGCTCAGGGAAGTGAGGTGAGGGTTCGATGTAGGTTTACTGGCTGAGGAGGGTCGGTTTTTATTATTTTTATAATTTAAATAAAGCACCGGGGAACAGACCAAAGATAATTAAATAGATAAAAAACCCTAAAAACAATTCCCAAGATGCTTTGCCATGTCACGCGGCCGGACTCTGTGGTGATGGAGGTGGAAGTTGATGCTAAGGCGAATGGAGAGGACTGTCTGAACAAGGTGAGAGAGAACCGGGGATTACAGCCGCTTTTCTTCTCAGATATACTTAAAAAATACTGGTATGAGTGTTAATTAAGTCCAGGGTGAATTCTGGGGAGTGAAAACCTAAAGATATGGAACAGGAGTCGCTGTGAAGGAGGTAAACAAACCTCCTCAGAAGCTTCCAGGACTTTTACATCAAGATACCAGTGATTATTATTATTATTATTATTATTTACTAAACAGGAACCCACCCAGTTAATATTCCAGTGTTTTGGTTTATAAATGTGATCCAGGTACTAAAGTTATGTCCATCACAGCCATCAGATTAAAGTCTTGTACATGGAGGGACTGTTTATTATAATTTAAATGCAAACCAGATATTAGCTATAAATCGAAATGCATGGTGGGAAACCTTCAAGTCCCCTTAAAGCCACTCTTTTTTATATGTTTTTTAGTTGATTTCTGTTGAACATGTCGCCCTGGTGGTTCAGGCTGTGTGCTTTGAGAGGTTACTTTAGTTCAGACTCCCTGCATCTGCTTCCTGCTGCCTACATTCAGATTCATCAACTACTGGACAACATCAGAGTTTATTAAATACTACAACAATGTACAAGATAGTCCAGAGATTTCAGATCCTCTTACTGTGTGTGTATTCCTGTATGTGTATATATATATGTGTGTGTGTAATATATATATATAAGATCTTGAGTCGATTTTCCGTAAAACAGTGCTCGATACGTCGAAGTAGAGCTAAGTATATTGT
>JAOUQZ010044161.1:0-11923 GCA_028564935.1 Neosilurus hyrtlii | reverse complement strand
TCTCTCTCTCTCTCTCTCTCTCTCTCTCTCTCTCTCTCTCTCTCTCTCTCTCTCTCTCTCTCTCTCTGTCTCTGTCCCCTAAGGAGCATGTGATACGTGAGGAGGCTCGCAGCCTGACCCCTCGCCAGTGTGCAGCCATGGATCTAGTGCTTCCGACCATCAAGGTAACTCCCCGCCCTTCCTCACCTTCTTTCCTCTTCCACTTCTTTCCATCTGCCTCTTTTCTTTTTTAATTCTTTCAATAAAGATAGATACCTTTTCAGTCACTTTTCACTCTCTCCCTTCTCTCTTTCCATAAGTCTCTTTGCTCTCAATCTGAAAGCCTCACTCTTCTCTTTCCGTTTGTTTCTCCCTCCATCTCTATATTCATGTATCTATCCATCTCTGTCTGTTTTAATCCTGTCTCTCTCTTTTCTCTGTTTGCTCTGTCTTTCTCTGTCCCTCTCTTTTGTCTGTTTTTTTTCTCTTCCTGTCTTTGTCTCTGTCTTTCATTCTGTATTTCTCCCTCACTTCCTCTCTTCATCCCTCCGTCCATCATCAGGTGTAAATTCTTGCTCTTTACTCCTTTAAACCCAAATGGATTTATCCTCTGAAAACAAATAATAAATGATTAAACAATTACAGTGTGTATGTCTGAGAGAACCCTCATTGGCTCTATATAGAACCCTAAACAGATGGCTCTCTCTTTTAAAAATGGTTCCAGGTTCCTGAAGGAAGAGAAGAACCCTAAATTATCTATCCGTCCAAGAGTAGAATCCCTGTCCATCTTTTCTCCCGCTTTCCCCCTGACTATTTTCATCATCGACTATTTTCATCATATGTCTCTGTGAGTGTGTGTGTTTGTGTGTGTGTGTGTGTGTGTGTGTGTGTGTGTGTGTGTGTGTGTGTGAGCTATTTTGGGAAGCAGATGGAGGTCTGACCTTGGTATACATGGTGAGAACACTCACTGTGAAGGTGTGAGGTGGTAACACGACCTCTTTGTGTCCTGTGGGTGCTGTCGCTCTCTCTCTCTCTCTCTCTCTCTCTCTCTCTCTCTCTCTCTCTCTGTCTCTCTCTCTCTCTCTCTCTTGCTTCTGACCAATTACAGAGCCAGGATGTTCCCCATTAGCATTCAGAGCAAAGGAACCAGCTAAAGGAGTATGAAAGTCAAAAATAAAAAGCTGGTGATGGAGATCAATGTGTGTGAAGCTGAAAAATATGGCTTTATATTATTTATATTTATATTACTAGCAGCAGTACCTGCTTTACTGGGTAAAAAAGAAAGAATAAGTTATTGGAAAGCTTCTAGCAATCCACTCAAATATACATCATTGAAGTTAAATATACATCATTGAAGACTTTGTGCAGGTTCGAGCAGTGGGTGCATTGTGTGCTGTATATGTCTTTAACAGCTAATAAACCAGACTTACAACTGCAGGCTTACAACCGCCACCAAGAAGGTTTAATATCATGGAAAGCGTCGCCTGTACCGTCACTGAAATATGGAAGGTAGCAAGCAATAAACAATAAATGATAAGTATATATCTCAGATATATCTCAGTCTGTCCGCTAGATTCAATAGTGTCAGCATATGCACACACAATCACTTTGCCCAGTTTCCTATCAGGAAGTTAATGAGCGTACATATGTTCCCCACGAAGCACGATTTGTGTGTATTTCTGATGCATATCGTCTACCAGCCAACACTCAGTCTGGAAAAGAGCATTCATGTCTGTTTCTATAGGCTATAATCAAGGAGTTCATTTGCATTGACTCCACCGACTATTGTATAGCTTTAGATTAAAATAGTATGCATGGTTTATAAGGGAATTTGCAAAATTAACCTGTTAATCAGCTGATTTTAAAAGACACAGTGCAGTGTAGGGTGTGTTAAAGCATCCGGGTGTAAAAAAAACCAATAAGAGGAGTGTAATAAGCCTACAGAGTGGATGAGACGTGCGGTGATGGACTACAGACACGTCTGCACTTTTACAGCTACAGAATTAAACTGAGCTGGTAAAATTGGACTTGTTACAAAACCCACAGTGTGTGTGTGTGTGTGTGTGTGTGTGTGTGTGTGTGTGTGTGTGTGTGTGTGTGAGAGAGAGAGAGAGAGAGAGACACATGCACTCACCTTTCCTAAACGAAGGGCAGATTGCATTCCTGCAGACGTCCCAGGCAGGTAAAAGAAATTTTAAAGTGCACTCCGGTTGGAAAAGAAGTCCAGATTGATTTCTTACAAAAGAAAATTGGAAGTGGGCGCGGTCAGTACTTATAGCCATGTCATGATCACAGTTTTTCATTTCCAGGAAGTTCAAGGAATGTCCGTCCCCTTGGCTCTGTGCTTAGATTAGATTTTAGCCTCATGTTTAATCTTAAGCCTTATTTACTAATTATTTACTATTTATTAGTAACTCTTTAGAGCCCCTTGACCTCTTTTCGACAAACTTTAGCACACGTTAGTAATTATCTTAAATATAATACAGATCTTTAGCACACATCACAGTCACTGGTACACAAGTTTATAAAGCAGGTTTATGACCAATCACTGATAACCATGGTCTCTTCCAACCAATCTCTGATCACCATGATCCTATTCAACCAATCATTAATCACCATGATCCTGTTCAACTAATTGCTGATCACCATAATCAAATTTAACCAACATACTCATACAGATCAACGTACTCCATTCAGCCAATCATTAATAACCACGATTTGATTCCATTAAACCAATCATTCATCATTATGATTCCATCCAACCAATCGCTAATCACCATAATCTAATCCAGCCAATCATTGACCATCCTGATTCCATTCAACCAATCAATAATATCCACAATCGGATCCCATCAAACCAATCATTAATAAACATGATCATAATCAACCAATTACTGATCACCCCCCAGCTAACTGGGTAATCAAAGGCCAGCCATGTGTCTCACTGTCTGTGGTGTGGGGCATGTAAAAGAACCATTGCTGTTGTTCGTAAAGAGTCAGCGTGTTTCTTCCCTGCAATGGCCTGGTGTGCTGTCCAGGGTGTACCCTGCCCTCGGCCAGAGTCAGCTGAGATGGGCACCAGCCTCCACGTGATGCTAATTAATTTTAAGCAGCTTAGAAAAGGAATGAATGAATAATTTAATCCAACCAACTAATGATCACCATGATTCCATTCAACCAATCTTTAATCGCCATGATCTGATTCCATCTAACCAATAACTCATCAACATGATCCGATTTTAACCAATTACTGATGACTATGATCCCATCCAACCAACCACTAATCACCATGATTCTTTTCACCAATCATTAATAACCATGATCTAATCTCATCCAACCAATCACTCATCACCCTAATCCAATCCAGCCCATCACTGACCACTGTGATTCCATTCAACCAGTCATTATTAACAATGATCTGATCCCATCAAACCAATCAATCATCTCCATGATGTTATTCAACCAATCACTGATGACTATGATCACATTTAACCTATAACCACAGACCTGTGATAGTACAGACGTACAGACGGAAGGAAAGTCACACATGCCTTGAAAAATCAGGTTGATGCGTTACTGTATTCTCTAAAGTAGAGCGCACTGCCATGAGCAATACTACTGTAATGTAACATGAAGCACTTCCTGTTCCGCAAGAGAAAGAGAGAGAGAGAAAGAGAGAGAGAGAGAGATTAGATCACGACACACACTTCAATCAGTCCGTCACACCCTGCCGACTCATCCCTGACTTCCCTACAGCCTTAGGATTAAAAAAGGAAATAAAAGTCCATTTTTTCCAGTGAAAATAGCGAGCGGGGTTCTCCCACCGTGAGGATGATCGCTTATTCAGTTCAGTCTTCAGTTCTGCTGTACTCTGTATTGTACTCGTTTAACACAACAAGCAAAAAAAAGAAAAGGTTTTCAAATGTTTAGAAGCAAAAAAAAACAATCTTCAGCTTGTTACGGCACTGGACTTTCTGTGACATTTCCGGAGTATCAGAGTTCATCTGTACAAATAAAATACACATCACATTGTTCAGTCTCTTCCAGAACGCAGGAGGATACCGTCCGAAATACGGCGCAGCGCTAAATAACAGCAATACAACCTACACACCAGTCAGACTGGAGACTCCCTCCCTAAACAGTCTTATATTAGGAAAACGTATCATATCAACAGAATATTTCATTATTTATTCACTTGCTGAACCACTTAATCCTACTAGGGTCGCAGGGAGGTTGGAGCCTATCTCAGCCGACTCTGGGTGAAGGCGGGGTGCACCCTGGACAGCTCACCAGTCCATTGCACGGTCCACAGTCCACGGCCAATACGCACACAACCATTCACACTCACACTCACCTAGGGGCAATTTGGAACAGCCAGTTAGTCACACAAAAATCACCATCGCCAAGCCGGGATTCGAACCCAGGACCATCTGGCTGTGAGGAGGACATGTTAACCACTATGCCACTATGCCGCTCATCAACGGAATGGTTGCTGTAGAAATGCAAACATTAGCATTCGGGAACAAGTTTAGAAATAAATCTGGATTTAAAACTACTGTCAGAGAGAATTAAGAAGATTAATCAACAGTTTCTGACCAATCAGGGAGCAGAATTCAGCAGCGCTGAAAAGTACAGACGGATCTGTCTGACGGATCTGAATGTTTTGATTGTTTCAGTCTGGAGAATAGAAATGGGCTGGTGGAATTGGTCCTGTTACTGGCGCGCGAGTGTGTGTGTGTGTGTGTGTGTGTGTGTGTGTGTGTGTGCGCGCGTGTGTGTGTGCATGACACACACACCTTTTCTAAACGAAGAGCTGATTGCACTTCTGTGTGTCCAGGTACAAGTTATTTCACCTGGAAACATCAAATTTAACAATTCGATACTTTTTATTATTATTATTATGATTTTATAGCCTTTCATGGGGGCTATTATTTTTATTATTTTTATTATTTTTATTATTAATAAGAGCCGTATTAGATAATGGTGGTATGGTGGTGTAGTGGTTAGCATGTCCACCTCACAGCATGAAGGTCCTGGGTTCAAGTTTGTGTAGGTTTCCTCCATGTACTCCGGTTCCCACCCACTGTCCAAATACATGCACATTAGACTAATTGGTTGTTTCATAAGGCCCCTAGGTGTGAGTGTGAATGGTTGTGTGCTTGGTTCCCTGTGAAGCCTTCGCCAAATTTCAGCTAAGGTAGCCTCCAGCGTCTCCATGACCCTAGTAGAGTTAAGCGTTTCGGTAAATGAATAAGTGAGCGGGTGTTAGATACAGTTAATTGAATTTTGTGGACCAGATGTCCAGACGAGATTTGAAGTTTTTATTTATTTTTATTTAATAAGTTTTTTTTATAATATTATGAAATGACAGAGCGTAGTGTTTTGTCCTGGTAGTGTTGCTGTAGTTCGGCTCTGCGGTGTTTGCTGATCCATACTTAACAAGAAGCGCTTGCACTCTTTAATATTTCATTCTGAAAGCTCTTAAAATAACATAAGATTACATCTGAGGAATTAAAAAACAATAGAGTGATGAATAAATGGAACACCAGCACGGAGAATAGAATAGCACTTCACTGACTGATTGCTGCTGTTGCCACGACGCTAATTTCATCATCATCTGTTTAAACGCAGCTGTTTTCAGTATAGTTAGGCTAATTCTTTTCCCAGGATGCACCCAGGGTTTACAGCAGAAACTTTAGTGGTGTTAATGATCAGTGAGTGAACCTGCATTAGCATTAGCATCCATATTGATTCTACACGCATGCTAGCTTTTTGTCAGCGTTATTGGCTTCATTACTGTCTTAGAAACCTTTCCATCACTCTTACAGACATCCTTTCATTTATTCATTCGTTTTACCAACTGCTCAACTCTTCCAGCGTCGTGGAGACGCTGCAGTCTGTCCCAACCAACTTCAGGTGAAGGCAGGGTACACCCTGAACTGCTAGCCAGTCTATTGAAGGGCCAAAACATACACACACACACATTCAAGGGCAACTTGGAACGGCCAATTTGTCTAATGTGCATGGTTTTGGAAACCAGAGTCTGAAGAGGAAACCCACACAAGCAAAGGGAGAACATGCAAACTCCACACAGAAATACCCTCGCCACGCCCGGGACTTAACCCCAGGACCTTCTTGCAGTGAGGCGGACGTGCTAACCGCAACATCACCGTAATTCTTGCAGAAACCATGATACATGACTTGTATCATGGCGCTGGTTGGTTCACACTGACCCAGGTTGCCCGTACATGAGGAACTTCCCTACCTTGGATCTTGAGTTGCTTAAAATTAAACGTGGAGGTTGTATCCGGTTGCTCATCCCCGCACGCGCAGCTCTTATCAGGGAATTCAGTCGTCGGTAACAGAATCTCCAATTTTACACAACTCATGTCTTAACGTACCAAACATGATTTTGGTCCCTGCCTCCATCACACAGCAGGTACAATCAGAAAATGTTCTTTTTTACCCTCTCCACATGTCTGAGGTGCACCTTTGATGCACTTTAACCCTTTGATGCCCCTCAGTCTGTTACATCTTTATAATTTTTTCCACATTGCGTACTTTAATCTGCACACAGGCTGCATTTCATCCAGGTTTATCATACACACATTATGGCCCGGACATCACCACACCTGTCGAATCATTTCCCTGGGAATAAAAGTCTATCTTTTTTGGTGTTCATTTCTTTCAGCGTGACTGATTCAGTCATTTCCTCAGTAATTATTTATACCATCCAGCACTAGATAATAAATCCACTCACTCATCTGGTTTTTCTCCCTGGAACCTTGAAGACAGACATTTACGTGGAGGAATGATTGATTTCCCAGAAGCCCTTGGGTTTATGGATTAGACTGGAGAACTCGAACCCTATCCTGAGTATTACATTTCACTTTATAAATTTAATGAGAGCTCGGAGAACGACAGACGCTCACACCCGAATTGTGATCGTGTGGTTAGCTGATGGTTGGTGTGTTTGAATGATTGTAAAGTGGAACTGATACAAACGTTATGAGAGGAAAGGAAGTAAAACTGGAAACATGAGCAGATTTCTGCAGTTAACAAGGTTCGCTGGTTATTCAGATGGTGGCACAGCAAGAAGGTTCCAGGTACGGCGAGGGCGTTTCTGTGTGGAGTTTGCATGTTCTCCCCATGCTTGCATGGGTTTCCTCCTGGTACTCTGGTTTTCTCCCACAGTCTAAAGATATGCACATTAGGCTGATTGGCTGTTCCAAACTGCCCCTAGGTGTGTGTGTTGCCTCTGATGGACTGGTGATTGGTTCAGGGTGTACTCCGTCTTCATCCAGACTCGGCTGAGATAAGCTGCGGCCTTCCCATGACCTTAATAGGATTACGCGGTTCAGCGAATGAATAAATGAATGAATGAATATTTCCCAGTGTGAACACACTTACAGTATAATAAAAAATAGCAAGTAAAAGTACACGAGTGCACAAATCGAGAGAGCGCTGTCCTCGACTTTGAGCGGAGGTATAATTAATTCTGAACCAATTCGCACTAATTAGCCCCACCCAGTTTTGGAAAGAGATCCTAGGAATTCCTCACTATCGTCCAGAGATCGCAAGTTCGCTTCCCATCCGCGGCCAGGAGTCAAGAGCCAACTATACGTGCTCTCTAAGTGGGAGGGGCAGACTTTGTCCAGCCTGTTAATCACAGCAACACCAGCCAATCATGGCCATGTATGAGCACATGTAGGTGTGTGGAGAAGGTGGATAGCACTGTCCTCAGCAAGTGTTGCCCTCAATCAAGAATCTGATATCACAAATGTATCATAGTATAATTTCATCTGTGATATCATGGGGATATCACTGTGATATCACACTTTTGATTGGGTCATTATTATTTAAAAACCTGAAAACACAGGGATAAATAAAAGGAAATTAATAAATCTAAAAAGTAAAACAGGGCCTACCCAAATTTGAACCCAAATGTTGTGAAGGAATTAAATCCTTAATAATACCTCATCGCAAAAGTTATGCAATATCGTAATGCAGACCGTACAGTACACAAAGACAAAATCAGTACTAATAACCACGGCATGCTAACGAATCAAACGGTCTATAGACTTGGCTTGTTAACGTATACGACCTACTGGTAATAATCCTGTTATTATCGCTCGACGTGAATATATTTATAAAGTGCTCTGTGATTAGAATACAGATGGATAAAGAATATTCCAACACATTGCACAGTTTGTCGCGATTATTTATACACATTGTTTGGCTACAAAATTATCTACAAAGGGCTCAAATAAGCTCTTTATTAGCCCACCTTTCTGGAACTTTCACTGTATTCCGACATATTTCCGTACAAATTACATACTTGTAATTTTTCTTTGTTTGATTTCAACTACGTCGTCCATATCACAGAGATATCACAGTATTATATAGCTCGAATTTACATAATGCGCTAATCCGTAAATAATATGTGAGCTAATACGTGCTTCTTTTTGTTGTCCAGAACATCTGTTTACAGCTGTTCTAATGTACCAGTGATGTAATGTAACAGTTTTTTTACAGTGTTCAGTGTACCTGCATTGATATGTTAAAATGTACAGTGTGTCAGTCTTTACCACGAGAAAAACTTTCAGAAACGCTGATAAGGGAAATCATGACATCAGAAGGACGTACATTATTTTACAGTTTTATTATTTACCTAATTAGCATCGTTAACAGGCATCTGACGCAGAGCGAAAGTTTTCATCTGATTGCCTCAGCTGGTGTGCGTTTCTTAGACTGTTTCTTGTTCGGTGAATTCTTTTCCTGTGAGCTGTGGTTCATTTAATCTGCCAGAATGTATTTGCATGCACAAACCAGGAATGGACTCCCCTGGCAAAGGCATCCGCTGGTTGTGCGGTTGTTGTGTGCTTGGCGAGTGTTTGGCTTGCAACTCGTGCATTTCTCATCCTGTGCTTGTCAGTTCCGTTCCTATCCATTGATGTTTCATGGACCTGACACCCAGATGAACTACTACCTGACATGTAACAGGTGAGCCGCAGGTGTGCCTGAGATAGGCCGCATGTTCGGCCGACGATCACTGACAAGGAAGGCATGGGAACTGATGAATAACGGATTTCTGGATAAATACCGTATAACTACTGTACACGTAACAGGGTTTCACCGGGTCCGAAACCGACAGCGATGAACGTCCTCCAGGGTATCATGATGGCACAGAGCAGCAACAGAGTCGACTTTCACCACTGGAGAAGTTTCTATTCATCAGACGTTCGTTCACTCTGTCCAGCAGGGTGTGACTGCTGCTTTATTGACGTAGTTCCAGTTGAGAACTGAACCTCTGTGCCAAATTATTGGGGTGTTTTGCTCATGCCACACTTTCACCAGTCAGCACTACTGAGCATAATTCGCCCTCAAAGCAAACAATCTAAATGCTTCATAATCACCCCGCTGGAAGCATGCAATCATCACATTTCAGCGAAATTGGGTTTTTGTTCTCAGGCTGTATTTGGCATCAGAGGGAAGGTTCTGGACATGCGGCTCTATTCCAATCAGAGAACCTGGGAACAGCTGGGTAAAGCGCTGTGGAAATGCAGCTCGAAAGATGCGTTCAGAAAGTGACAGCGCACCATTTGTTCATTGGATGCATCCCTGACACCGGGATGCCGGTCTGCCGTCAGTCGTTATCGATATTTAATTTGAAAGTTTCTTAAATTCATCCAAATTTCCATAAAGTGATAAAGCATCCATTCTTAATGGCATTCCTCAAAGAGAAATCCTCTTGTGGCGGCACAGCGGTGCAGTTGTTAGCACGTCCGCCTCACAGCAAGAAGGTCCTGGGTTCGATTCCCAGGCTCATGGTGTTTTCATGTGGAGTTTACATGTTCTCCTTGTGCTTACATGGGTTTCCTCCAGGTACTTCAGTTTCCTCCTATAGTCCAAAATGCACAGTAGACTGATTGGTACCTCCAAATTGCTCCTAGGTGTGATTGTGAGCATGAATGGTTTATGTGTGTTGGCCCTGCGATGGACTGGCGATGTTCAGCGTGTAGCCCACCTGAGTCGGCTGAGTCGGGCACCAGCCTCCCCACGACCCTAATTGGGATTAAAGAGCTTAGAAAACGAATGAACGAATGAACTCCTCTGGCGTGAGAGATGCGACGTGCAGCGTAAAGCTTTTCTTTCATTACATCACTTCCTTCCTGTGTTTCATTCCTATTACGCAAAGTAAAGATGGAAACAGAAAAAGAAGGAGGCGGATGAGAGAGACAGTGCTGAAGTGAGAGGAGCATGCTGCCAATTACAGGAAGGCGTCTGCGCTGAAAACTCAGTCCGGATTAAACACATCATCACATCGACAAATGAAGATTCGATTAGCATCCCGCCCACGACGAGCCGCTAATCTGTTACCGTCCATCCTGCTAATGGATTGACGGAAATGTCACACGATCATCCAGATCCCTGGTCATCTCCCATTTAATTACTTACCACTAATGAGCAGTGTGTGTGTGTGTGTGTGTGTGTGTGTGTGTGTGTGTGTGTGTGTGTGTGTGTGTGTGTGTGAGAGAGAGAGAGAGAGAGAGAGAGAGAGAGATCTCAGTTCCCAGCTGTGTAAACATATAAAATAAATCTTCGTAAACAAATCTTTATGGCAGCATCGTATCTGCGCTGGCTTCACCAGGAGAGGGTACGATAGGCGTGTTTTGGTTTTTTTCAACCATTAAGGCCCGGCGCTGTCTCTGTATCTTGTGTCACATGTTCCCTTTAAGCAGCTGTACTGTACATGAGTGTATTTCAGTAGAAAATAAAATCCTCCATGCTGTTTGCTGCAGATGTGACAGGAGCTCCCCGAGGCATCACTTCCCCTGAAAGACCCGTCAGGATTCCGTTTCCATCCAAATGAATGAAATATCGAATTCACCAGGATCCTGTTTCTACAAACTGCCTTTAAAACCTGAACGCAGAGACAGTTGAGCTTTAATAAATACACCCAGCTCGCGTTACAGGGATGATTTTATAATTCAATCTATCAATATCTACAGTTTAGCTCTCATTAATAATCCTCTGCAAAATAGATGCATTATGATATTTTATAAAGGAAAAGATTTAAGGAGCATACACACAGGAACTAATCTCTCTCTCTCTCTCTCTCTCTCTCTCTCTTTATCTCTCTCTCTATCTCTCTCTCCCTCTGTCTTTCTCTCTCTCTCTCTCTCTATCTCTCTTTCTTTCTCTCTCTCTCTCTCTCGCTCTCTCTCTCTGCCCCTTGACTCTCTCTCTCTCTGCCCCTTCACCCTCTCTCTCTCTTTCTCTCTCTCTTTCTCTCTCTATCTCTCTCTTTCTCTCTCTCTCTGCCCCTTCACCCTCTCTCTTTCTCTCCCTCTCTTTTTCTCTCTCTTTCTATCTCTCTCTCTCTTTCTCTCTCTCTGCCCCTTCACCCTCCCTCTCTTTCTCTTTCTCTCTTTCTCTGTCTCTTTCTCTCTCTATCTCTCTTTCTCTCTCTCTCTCTCTCCGCCCCTTCATTCTCTCTCTCTCTTTTTCTCTCTATCTCTCTCTCTCTCTGCCCCTTCACTCTCTCTCTCTCTTTCTCTCTATCTCTCTCTGCCCCTTCACTCTCTCTCTTTCTCTCGCTCTCTCTCTTTCTCTCCTTCTCTCTCTTTCTCTCTTTCTCTGCCCCTTCACTCTCTCTCTTGCTCTCTCTCCCTCTCTCTCTCTCTCTCTCTCTGCCCCTTCACTCTCTCTCTCTCCCTCTCTCTCTCACTCTCTTTCTCTGCCCCTTCACTCTCTCTCTCTCTCTCTCTGCCCCTTCACCCTCTCTCTCTCTTTCTCTCTCTCTTTTTCTCTCTCTCTCTCTCTGCCTCTTCACCCTCTCTCTTTCTCTCCCTCTCTTTTTCTCTCTGTTTCTATCTCTCTCTCCCCATCCTCTCTCTCTCTCCCACTCTCTTTCTCTCTTTCTCTCTCTCTGCCCCTTCAC